>JZSA01001081.1:0-20886 GCA_000956155.1 Cotesia vestalis
ACTTGCGTTTTATACGTTTTTGGGTGACACGAGCTTGCCAGTGATAGAGATTCAAGGGTTGGATAATTACGCCGTTACGACTGACAACTCACGATAATTAACGCAAACGAAACCAACTTCATCCTACCCTCTTATTTTTCTTTTCAGTGATGATTTATAAATTAATAAATTAAATAATTTATTCATGTATATTACAGGCACTTGAAAAATATTGGTAGTGAATATTCATACCATGAAATAATAAAATGCATTGCTACAAAAATTGATGAATAAATAAATTGTCTATTGAAACTACTGCACGTCCACAGTGGACCAGAAATCCACGAGTTGGATGTAATAACTAGGTAACTTTAGTTTGAGGGTTGTAGAACTGGGCTTGCAGCTACGACATGTATCACACCATCGTTAGCATACCACTGAGTCCAGATGTAGGACAGTTATTGGATAATTATGTTATCTTAGTTATCATCGGTTTTAATTGTGTTAAGAAACTCCCTATTTTGTTTGCTCAACGTCTATTTTGAACTATCAGCTTTACTGATGGAAAATTTCGTGATTCGACAGAAATTAGGTAATGAAAGTTAATAAGGACTAGCAAAATTGCAGTCACTAAGTGACTGCCGTGACTTATAAATTTTAAATAAATAAAATTTTACTTTATTAAATAATGACTTGTTAAATTGCGCTAAACTTTTTTAACTATTGACATTTTTAAAGATATAAGCTCATCCTGATTTTACACTCATTGTCAATTCTTTTTCGAATTCTTTTTTTAATCGAAATAATTTTTTTATTTTGAAAATTTTGAGCGACCTTTAAGAGACAAAATATTGAGTTTCAATTTTCAAAATGCACAAAATTTTTAATCTTGTAAATAATAAAATAATGAGAAAAAAATTAAATACAAAACAAATTTAATTTTTAAAAACATTGAAATTTTTTTTTTAATTTTGAGCGACTCCCCGAAAAAAATTTCCTATAAATTAAGCTTTGCTTTTATGAATATAATAATAATAATGATGATGATAATGATGATAATAACTCTATATTATTAATCTTCGTTGTGTAAAAGAAAAAGGGGAAAATATTTGATAACGTTGGTGCTTATTGAATAGATTGGATGAGAGAAAAAATTTAGATGAAAGAATTTTTTTTAAAAGGTTTCGTGCGCGATATACTGTAAGAGTAGCCACAAATTGCATCCTGTGGTGTTTTTCAAAGCGAAGATAAAATGCGAAACTTTCCACGCGATAAAATTGGTTTTAATTTTCAATAAATTCAGCTCCATCTGGAGAGCAAGTGTCGGCAGCTTTTCTTTTTACCGGGCGTTGTTTTTTTACCTTCTATAAAAAAGCAATAATAACAATAATAATATTAATATGATACGAGTGCAAAGGAAAATAGTAAAAAGCGCACACTTAATGGCAAAGAGTTACAGCGATATAAAATTCCCCAACAAATGATTTACGGAGTAATTATAAGTTTTAAAGTCAGCTTACGTACTTTTGAATATTCAATGATTACATCATCGGCTTTTATATTGTTACGTAATTTATGTTATTAGTTATACTAAGTTTAAATATAGGCACACGCCTTTGTGGATAATAATAATAAATTACTTAGCGACTATTAATTTTATATGCACTTATTATTTTTCCAATCAATGTTGCCTTGATTTATTTATTATATTTAAAGATTTTAATTTTAATTCTCAAGAAAAAATCTAAGGACTGGTAAATTTTTCAAAATGTCACCGCTGCGTGATCTAAATAAAAATAAGTTACACATATATATATATATATACAAACATAAAAGGTGAGTGTAGAAAAAAGGACTCGTATGATGACAGAAACTAAAATTAATGATCAATCGATTTTATCGAGACATTTGTAAGGATAACATTTTTATTTTTAAAAACTGGCTTCTAAGTAATGCCTTGAAAGCCTTATGGAAACATTTTTCTTTCTCAGCGATCAAAGAAAATCAATCCATCAGGGACTTTTCTTACATTTCATCCCATTTCATTTTCATTATTTTTTATTTTTTTTTTAATTTAGATTTTTAGTTTTCCGCTTTGAAAATTAACAATTTTCTAAAGTAGAAAATTTCAATCGAGTTAAATTAAAAAAATTCGATAATGTGTGTGGTTCAAAAATTCCAAAAAATTTTCTGAAACAATTGTCAAATTTTTGAGTAAAAATCAACTACTTGTTGGATTTTCGAGCATTTTGAGCATGAAAATATCGAGAAATTTCAGGAATGACTTGTAGACTTTATTATTAACAATAATATTATTTTTATAATATATTTCATCTATATAATAATATTTATCATTTAAATCACGGTCAACCAATCAAAAATTCAAAATCCTATTCCCTCTAAAATAATTCCATCATAATGTAAAAAATGTTAAGTTTAGAGTAATTTTTTTCTCGAACGAAGAAATTTATAAAAGTACACGAGATAAAATAATAAATTGACCAATAAAATTTGAGTAATGCATTAACATCGATCATTATTTAATATCGCTTTATGTATTTTTTATTGGAACTATTTTCCATCGATTCATTTTTTATTTTCGGCATTCCTTTTTTATTGGCGTTCGCTTGGGGGTATAACCACGAGACCATAATGCACATCCACTGGGGAAAGGAATCCCGGGGTGGAATGAAGAGGGGCAGGTTGGGGAGCGCTAAGGGCTGCCGCCGAAGGGAAAAGGATGAGGAGGAGGACCAAGAGAGGAGTTCTCCCACGAGGCTATTTAGTGCATCTGCTTCCAAAAGCATACGGCGAAGGTGCTGACACTCGGTCGTTGAGCGGGAAAATTCACTACGTGATCGTTTGGCTTTTGAAATTCTCGCTTACTTCTCATTCGAAAATCCAATTAATTCTGTTATCCCTTGGAGATACTCTTCGGTGTTACTATCGATGACTCGAGCACTACTTTATCACGTACTTATAAAATATTTCCACATGGAATTCTTTTCATTTCTGTGCTTTTTTTTTTTTATTTTTAAGTTACAAGATATTGAAGTTATTCCACGTAATAAATCGATTTTTTAACTTTTTATCAAATTAATACTTCTTTCACTTTCATTTTTCATTATTTTATATAATATATATCTCTCTATTACTTCTCAATACCTCATTGTTTATTTATTTATTTATTTACTTTGTTAAAAATAAATTTTTTACTGTATACATTTTCAAAATTAAGCAAAAGGGTTAGGCTTGAATTGACGAGACTAGTCTAAGGTTTCTTATCTACTTTCTCGCAGGTGTAAGCTTTTTATGCGGTCCTGAAGTGAATGTAACTTAATAATAAAATTAGTATTATCAATTTTAGTATATTGAGTCCCTTCAACCCTTATATTTAAACTAATACACCCCTCTGAAAATACTTTTCAACATTATAAATTATATTTATATGATTGTGAGGATTGGGAAGTTTTAAAAAAAAATATTATAATTTTTTCTATGTTTTATTCATTCACTTGAATTTGAAGCGGTCCTAGGGTGCAAAGATGGCTACAAACGGCACTTTTACCTTATATGTAAAATAGAGAATATTGTATAATTTTTAGAAATATTTTTTTTTGAGCTTCTGACTATGACACTGTAAAAAATCAGGAGTGAATTTTCATTATCATCGGTCAGAGTACTGGAGTGAAGAAATAAAACTCCGTAATTTTTTTTTTCAGGGGAGTAAATGTGAATTTAATATGAAAAACATTTACAACATTAATTATTAAACATTATTAAATTTTACTTAAATCAAACTAAGAAAAAAAGTGAAAATAAATTTAAAAATTACTAAAAATGCATTTTGTAATTTTTAAAAGAATAATTTATTTTTTTTTTATTTTTATTTAATAAAGAAAAAAATAATTAGGAGAAATAAGATCATTTAAAAATTAACTTTTCAAATTTTTTGCAATGTATAGTTTAAAATTTTGCAAATATTAAATCTTATGAAAAATTAAATTAATCAAAAAAAAAATTGATCACAAATGACATCAATTTATTCATTATTCGACCGGTGGATAAATAAATAAATATTGTTATATTGAAACCACAAAGATGAAATAACTTTATCAGATTCCGAGCAGTCAATAAGATAGATTAAAAAAATAAAAGAATAATAGAGAAAATAAATAAATAAATAAAGATAATAAAGAATGGAACGAAAAAGAGATAGAGAAAAATACGCTGAGTTTAATTCGTTTTGTTTCGCTAGAACACCAAGCACGTGGGAAATCGACTTAACCTCCTGAGCTTTTTCGAATCTTATTTTAACAAATTATATTAAATAAATTCAACACAACTCCATTTATACAGACGGAAGTGAGTACCGCAGGAAAATAATCCATTTATGATGATTTAAATGACATTCCGCAGTAACTTTTAAACTTTTCACTGGTAATTCAAACTTATTAGTTTCTTAAAGTATCTAAATTATAATTCCTTCGAGCAACTTCTTACTTTAAAATTCATTATTATTTTTTCTTTTATTATCTTCAATTTGCTGACGTTATTTTATCGTCAAAAGCTTTGAATAAAAAAATCTTCAATTTAACTTTAAATTTGCATGGATTAGATAAAATAAGTAATTGCAATGGTAGTAAATAATTACCGAAAATTAGCAAAAAAAGGCATCGAGAAATCAAAACAAAAAATAAAATAAAAATAACGGTGAAAATAAAATAGAATTATAACAAAGGATGTATTCGTCTAGTATTATTTCCCGGAAGGATTGTTTGTATAGTTAAAGAAGTGAAAGTAGCAGTAGAACCAGAGGTACTGCCGTACAACTTCTTTTTATGCTGTAGCTACTTTTGCCACTGATTTTCATCTCCTAGTCTTGAAATAAATCTAAAAAACGGAACAGACTAACCTTCCTCCCTTATCTACATATCCTTTTTTATTTTTGTATCACAGGCCTCAGTTTGATTTTCGGGAACGAGAATTGAGGTCTCGGAGTTTTAGTACTCGAAGAAGTACCTTTACGATTAAAACAAAAGATCCAAGAAAGAGACGAGTCTAAACAAAGAAAAGAGTCATGACTATGAATAAAAATTCAAACGTATCTAGCTATTTGACGTTTTGTTTTATTTTTATTATTTTTTTGTCTTACTTCTTGATTAAAAGACATAATGAAAAGTGTCGATATAAAAGGGTATTGTTGTTATTTTTGTTCTTACAATTGACAAAATATTTTCGGGTTTAGGAACGGTCGCGCTAAACGGGAACAGATTTTTGCTAAATAGGCCTTTTATTAGGTAGATTTCTTTAGAAATCTGTTGTAGTTGATTTTATACTGTAATTTTTAAAAAATTTCGACACAATTTTTTTTATTTTGTTGAATTAAATCGAAAAATAAAATTTGCTAAAAGATTTATGTATTTGTAAAAAAAAATTTCACATCTAGAAGATTTAAAAAATTGTTCTTGTAATTTTTACTTACACAGAAAAAAAAGTTTACTTGAGACAAAAAAATATTTTTCTTCCTTGTTATTTTCTTGAGCGAAAAAAAATTTTTAAACGTTGATTAATTTTAGAATAAATTTTGGACTTTAATCTTTAAATAACCGGATGTGGTGGATTGGCATTATTTCATATCAAAATCACTATTTGCAAGCATCTATACTTGATTTGTCATTTTCAATATCTGCAACAAAATTTCTTTCGATGTATTTATTGAATTCCTTTTTAAATTGCTCTGCCAGCGAAACAGAAATCTTGACTTCCTCCAGTACACTCTTGACCGTCATCTCGGGATCGGAAATTATTTCTTTAAATTTATCCTCGTGCGTTTCCATGAAGCTTTTCATCTGCAATGAAAATATTGTTTCAGTAAATCTTCTTTCCGTAGATAAATAAACAGAGAACGTACTTTATCGAACTGTTGTTGGGTTTTTACAGCAGTAATCATTCGAGCTAGAAGAGTTACCAGGTTGTTGTCTGTGTCGTTCTCGTAGCTGAAATGAAATTCAGATCAATTTCTGCAAAGTTATTCAACATAAAAAAGACAACAAAACAATTACAATTTCCTAATGGTTTCCAAGTGGTCGTTGAAGTACTGTAGTATATAGGCAAAGTTTTGGGAATTGCTTTCAATAAATGATTGCAGGACCTCAGTAGCCGAATCTTTACTGACATTAGAATTGGACTTTAACATTTCGTTTAAGTACTTATCGCGTTTGTTTTTGTCGTCTGTGCACTTGACGAAAAGGTACTTTGATGATGGAACAATCTTTTCCAGGGAACTGTCGTTCATATATTTTTCCCATTCGGTTGTACCGAGCTCACGGAGTGCTGAGCAAATCACCCAATCCCAATCAGAGGACGGAAATCTAGGAATATGAAATTCAGGTAATTTTTTAAATTTTTGACTCGCTGTTTTTTGGCCACACAGTGAAAAATTTTGCATTATTTTGTATACAAATCAAGTGTAGGCTATACACGATTGACGCAGTAATCAAGATAAAGTATCACAAAATTTGTAAGTTCGTAAAATTTGCAAAAAAATAAAAATTAACTAGTTAATTTTTTGATTTTTATGATCCAAAAATGAAGAAGTTCAACATTCAATCAATTACTAAAATTTACTTATATCAAACAATTGAAAACGATCCCGTATACTTACGCATCTTTCAAAGGATTCTTCATAAATTCAGTAAAAAGTTTTCTAGCGGCTGATCTACAGTCTGGGTGCCCAAAATCGCAAAGAACTGGTACCAATTGGTTCCTTGTGTAGTAACTCGAGAAATCTTGGTACGTCATATCTTTTGTCAGTGAAAGAACGTAAGATTTGAACAACTCTTCAGTATCTGTTTTACGAACCATGTCAGCCATCTCGGAAATAATTTCAGCTGCCGGTTTCCAGACCAGAATATTTTTTTCTCGGCCTAAGTATGCGGTAATGTTAAAAATTATTTCAATATTCGATTTATCAGTGTCAAAGAGTCTCCAGGCATCTGTTAGCAACTGGGCCCGATTCAAGGGATGGAATTTTTCGTGATTTACCACCAGACACTTTGCTAGTCGGTACCAATTTTCTTTGTCATAATTTACTTGATAAAACTCTGCAAAATAAATGAATCTTTTATGATGATGATGATGATGATGATGATGATAATTGTCAGCTACCTCGCTGCTGAATATTGAGGATGATCCAGTCGTCCATATCAATGTCAGGCAGCGTGATAGTATCCTGGTCCTCATTCATCCAAACCATCGGAACCGTGGATGAGAAATCAGGATTCGATTTAGTGGCGTAATTTATCGGGATCTTCCACTTGTTGTCCGGGTTGACTTCCCGCGAATTTTTCTGCGTTATTACTGTTTCACCCGTTTCGTAGTTTCTGGTTACGGTCAAAAGTGGAGTGCCCGTTTGTTCGACCCAAAGATCCACAAACTCTTTGACATTCAAGGGTTTTCCTTTGAAGGCCTCGTCGTACGCTTTCTGAAACGCTTCGGCAAGATCGTCACTAACTACGCCGTGAAATTGGCTGGCAAATGTAAACAAAATTTATTTGCTTGAGTTTAAAAATAAATGTGGTTTCAAAAGTGTGCAATAAAGAAAACGAATCTCAGTATTTGAGAACTATTTCTGGTTATTTGCACACTTTTTATTGATCAGAAAATTCGTTACTTTGATTTGAGATATCCAACGATTCCTTTTTGAAAGACTTCTTTAGTGAGGACGTGTTCTAACATGTGTAGCACGGCAGCGCCTTTTTGATATGTAGTAGAGCTGAATATTTTGTTAAACTCAATTTTATTCCGAGGTATCCATTTTATTGGTTTTGCGTTTTCGGAGTCTTCTGTGTCGAATGCGTCGTTCATGAAAATAATTACTGTGTAATCCATTCCGTGAATATCGGGGAGTATCTACAAGAAATTTTCTTTAGAGAGTTACATGCACTTAGAAGACCGAAAGAAACGATTTTTCAATCATTTTTTTGTAAATTGGTTAATCTGAAAAAATTGTCTTTTGAAAAATATTTCGCTAATTTAATTCAATTAAATAATTGAGGGAATTATTAAAATATTTATTTTGTTAAAAATTATGGCTTGAGAATAACGAATTATCGACTTTTGATGAAAATTTTAGTTTTCTAGAAGTTTTGAGAAAAAAAGGTGTTTAAATTTTTTCGAACTTAGCCTCAAATTCTAAGACGGTTTTAATTAAATTTCTGTACCAACATTGTACAAATGAAAAACAAAAAAGTGATTTTTGAAAATTCTAAGTGCAAATAATTGCTCATTTTCAAATGCACTAATGAAAATATTAAATTAATTCAAGGGAAAAATTCTTGAATACAAAAAATTATTTTTAGCTCAAGTAAATTTTAATTGATTAAAATAAAAAGTTCTTCAAAAATTTCGCTTTTAAATCAAGTTATTTTTTTATCAGTGTAATTTATTTTGAGAAAAGCCTAAATATTCGACTGCCTTACCTGATCAAGAATTTTAAATTGAAAATATGTACTCATAGATTCACTCAACCACAAATCGTCCCACCAAAGAGGGGTGACAAGATTCCCGAACCACTGATGGATAATTTCATGAGCTACCAGCACAATCCCGTTGTAATATTTCTCATCGTCGGGAATCAAAGTAGTGTTCTTAAGTGTCACTACAGGAGTGCTGCAGCATACATCGATTAAAGCTCTTCCACTTATGATGATTAAGTGAAGAAAGTTTACAGAAACGAGCTTACTTGTAACTGGCAAGACCCCAGTGCTCCATCCCAGTGGCCTGGTACTTGGGAATAGTTACGTGATCCAATTTCGGCAGTGCGTAGGGCACTCCCGTGTAGGCTTCCATCGCTTCGAGAACTTTCTCACTGATCTCCAGCGACTGCTTCAGAAAAGGTAGATTGCTTTCTAGTCCGTAGAATGTGTTGATCCCTCCATCACCTCTCAGGGGCTTGTAGTTGGCGACCGTCAGGCAAACAAGGTATGTAGACATTGCCACGGATCTTTCAAAGTGAGTTACTACCTTGAAATCTGGCAGCTCCTCGTGGGTTCTGACGGGCATGTTTGAGAGCGCCGTGTAATTCGGGTAGTGCTTTATTGATATTTCGAATTGGGCTCGGAACCCAGGCTCGTCCCAGCATGGGAACGCGTCTCGTGCACCTACTGGTTGGAACTGAGTGGTAACCAGATATCTAAAATAAAAATTTTTGTGAAAAATTTTTTTTTTAATTTGTAGTAATTTTTGGATTACTGTTTAGCTGTGAAGCTTCACCGTTTGTCGGTCATAAGAAATAGAAAAATTCAGCTGTCAATCATAATATCTTTGTTTGAATATTTTTTGATTTTTTCAAAAATTTGTAAATTTTTACGTTTCATCAACGTTTTAGAGCCTCTAAGATAATGTAAAAATAAATTTCCATATTTTCCACCGAAAATAGAATAATTAATAGAAAAAAGCCAATATTTCAATTTTTTTTTAATTGTGAAAATTTGAAAAATTGACGTATCGATGAATTTTTTTTATTGTTCTATTTTTGATGCAGAAAAAATCCAAAATTTGCTACAAAATAGATGAACTCTGAAAATTTATTAATCAAAATTAATAAATTTTTCAAAAAACTTATAAAAAATATTCAAATCATGACATTATAGATTTTTAAAAAATTTTTTAGTAGTTTATACTCTTCAAAAAAAAAAATAATTCGTTACCCAAAAAGTAAATGTAAAAAATTTCAACGAAAAACAAGATAAGTTTGAATTTTTTGAGTTTCAAATTGAAAAATGTAATCAAATTGAAAAATTGTATTAATAAAATTTATGATTAAGAAACAAGAGAGCCCCACATCAAAACAATTACCATTTTCTGCTTACTGAATTTGGCCATCATCAAGTTGGTCTTTCTCACGAAAGAATCCAGATTGTGGATCAAACCAGTCATTGCCAGCATCATCACCGGTCCACTTTAACTTCAAATCATAATTGCCAGGTTCGAGCTTATTTTGAAACTTTATACTGTAAAACTCGTTCTGAGAATTCCACTCCTGGTCAATTGGTTCCAGCACGACTCCATTTTTATCAATGAGCTTTGTGTAAGCTTTGTCTATTTCTATTTTGCTAGACCTGTGTAAAATCACTGAACTCGTTGGCTGAAGTACTTCAAAAATAATGCTGCCGTTTCCTTTAAACGTGAATTTTTCACCCACAAAATCAGGATCGAATTCTATCATATACACTCGCGGGGCTGTACTCCGAGGCAAACGATACTGTTTACTTGCTTCGAACTCTTTTAAAAATTTAGCTGTTTTCGAATTGTCGCCGGGTCCGGATACCACCGGCAGTAGAGCGTTTGCGCAGACTAATGCGATAGAAGCAATGATAAACTGTTTGATCATTTTGTTTTTAATCTTTGATGAAACTGTGCATGGATCGATTGAACCGACAGTGCGCTGTTAGCTTGACAATGCATCGATGCTTTATAACTTGCGGAAGGCCTCAATAAATCTCTGATTATTCATTCATGAATGTATGATCAAGGCACACTAGACTAATGAGGTGATGAGAATACTTTAGTATGTCAATATGTCAGGCATTGTGCGAGTTTCTTTGCAAGGCCACGCGTGACTTTGGTTAGATGTTGTTTGCAATTCGAATGATGGAAAACAATCACGCAACATCATTAATTATTTAATATATAGAGCTCGTAAAATTTTTTAACAGAAATTTTTCGCGTATTCTTCTCCCGCTAAACGCACTGTAGATTTTTTCTTGTCCAGATTTTTGCCATTCGACCATTACCTTGGCATTCGAATTAAATAAATAAATAAATGAATAAAAATTGATAATTTTTTATTGGACCATCTATGATCACTCTACATTTACTTACATGTACTGAAAAAAAAATTAATTGATTTAAAAAGATATTTATTACAAGATTTCATTCTTATTCTAAAAATTTTAGTAAAAATCTGGTAAAAAATAAACAAAAAAATTTTTTTTTTTATTTTTTCTATAAAACTTTCAAAAACAATTTAACTTTGTTTTTCTAGACTAGAATATATCCTTAAAATAATAGAAGGGATAAACTGGAAAAAAAATTCATTTATTTTTAATTTATTAAAAATATATCTTCTGATTTGCATAAAAAAAAAAGCTAGAAAATTCTTGAATCAAATTTTTCTTAATTTTCGTCGAAAAAAATCAATCTTGATATAAAAAATTGCTACTGCAAAAATTTTATGATTTCAATAGAAGAAAAAATTTTTCAGTGTAATAAACTATTTTATTAAACTGAGATAAAATTATTTCAAGCCAAGTATCAAATTATAATTGGCTCAATGATAAAAAAAAATTAAATTAAAAAAATAAAATTATTTTCTTGACCAAAAAAATTTTTACTGAAAGAAAATTTATTGAGTAAATAATCATTATCTTATAATCCAAAAAGACTGATCACAAATCACAATTTATGCCTCATGATTTATTAATATAAGATAACAATTAATATAATCGAAAATTAATTAAAATAATGATATTCATAGCTCAATAAAAAATTGATGAGGGTTATAATCCGACGATAATAAGTAAAGTCTTATCGTATTACCGGTATTAGGGGCAAGTGTAAGATTTATTATTGTAGTTCAGTTAAAGATATAAGGTCCCAGTATAAGTAGCCCCGACAGTAACTGCGGTGGTAGTAGTAGCAGTGGAAGGGGTTGAAGTATAAGTATAAGTATAAGGGATAAGGTATAAGTAAGGTCTTGTATAAGTAGGGCAGTGATGCAGGGAGATGGCGAGGGCTCATCGGATGGCTTATTCCGAAAGGTTATCACGGTTGACCCTGTGGAACTTAAACAAAGTTGCCTACTACAAGAGCTCGAGATAGAGATGGGAATAGAGAGCTTGGAAGTGAGGCTTATTGAATCTCAAGTATAATATCCGGAGACACGAGATCCCCTTCAACGATATCGGGTTACATAATAATAGTCCAGTTCACACTTTTTAGTTTATATTTTCATACTTTAAATTTTTTATTGGGTTTCATTTATGATCGGCGCTTGATAATAATTGGGTAGATTTTTTTATAAATCTGATTGTTGATGAGGTAATGTCGGAATTTAGATGAAATTTTGCTGTATGTTTTATTTTGTTGTTATGCAGAAAAATAGCTTCAGCTAAAAAGATTAAGTATTGATAAACGTTCTAAAGGTAGTATAAAATATTTTAACTATTATTATGCCCTGAAATGGATAAATCTACCTTTCTTTATCGGGTGTGGCCGAACGGTTTTTTTTTTTTTTCAATTATTGGAGTCTGCTTTTAACTACAAATTATCTAGCCGCGGGTTAACGGCGATCATTAATTTATCGATTATTTAACGTGCGTAGATAGGTATATGTTTGTCAAGATTGTTATCAAACTGGGAAATTTACGTGATGAAGGGAAGACTGAATATATTGAGGGTGCAATCGAGGCTGTCCTCGGGCGACGTTTGATCGACTTTCAGGTGTTTGCCATCGAGATACAATCACCCTCTCTCCTGGCCTTGTTTAAACTCTCTCTCTATACATGTATGCGTGTGTGTATCTATTATTGTCTGTGGCATCTCTTTCTACGTCGACGTAGAGAGCAATGTTCAGGCATTTCTATTATACACGCGTCATCTAGTCTACACAAGCTTTGTAATTATAATTATTGCGGGTATGCTATTGTTTATATGTTATTTGGTTCTGTTAATGTGAATCTGTATTTAACAGACCTTTTAATGCTGTTGTTATAATTTATAATTATTACCAATTCGATCATAATTCTGTGATTATTGTTATTTTACGCAGTGAAACAGTCATTTGTTGAGTCGGTCGGTTAAGGTTGTAATCAGGGCGTAAAAAATTTTTTGGGTTGTGAAAATGGGTTTATTAATAGATAGTAATCTATTTGTTCTTATGATAATAATAATAATAAAATTTTAGACAGGATATTTACGATGACTTTAAAGATTCTTTTGTTTGATAAGGCAATATTGAAAAAAAATTGATAATTTTTTAAAATAATAATAATTATCAAGGATATTTAATTAATTAATTTTCATCAGACTCAATATGTATTTACTCTACAGACAAAAACTAAAGATCAATTAAATTGGCCAAGTATTAAGAAAAAAAAATGTGGAAAATCCAAAAGCTTACGCCTCATAATCTTATTTTTCATAATAAAATTGATTAAAATAAAATACAAAAAATACTTTCAAATATTTCGCACCATTGTCCACCCAGAAAAGAAAAGGTACTACATTGAATTAGAATCCGCTTCGCTTATGAGGTGTGATATAACAAGATTATAAAATGATCAAAATTGATAATTTTTTACAAATCATTTTTAAATGCCATAACTTGTCAAATTTCTGTAAATTGCATTTGAAAGCTCTTTTAATGAGCTTTAATTTTTAAGCGTATTTAAATGTACGTGTAGCTCCAAATTACCTCCTGTTCTAATGTGGATTATTATTATTATTAATTAAGATTAACCATGAGTTTTTTTTCTAAAAAATTGTTAAATAAATGCAAAGATGAAAAAAAAATTAATCTTAACAAATTAAAATTTTTTCAAATCGTAATATCGCGATAAAAGTGTTAAGTATCACATAATAAGTAATGAGAGTAATAAAAAGCTTATGTTAAATAAAGTGTATAAACATAAATATAAATAAAAGCATATCAGCGAAAAACATGACACGTTAGTTGTTGAGGGTTGACTGGGTCAAAAGAAGTAATAGTAAAGTGCGAGAGAGAAACCCGGGAGTTTTTTTTAAAAATCCTAGCATGAGTGATAACGGTAGGCGGTGCTGTGGAGGAGCAGAGGAGCAGAGGAGATGAAGAGCAGAGAAATAAACTGGAGGAGAGAAAGTTAAAAGTGAGTCAGAAACAGCTCGTGAACTCGCGTTTGTTTCTCGCCGGAACAAAGGAATCTCGGATGACAAATGCCAAGCATACACGCGGTCAACCGGATCCACAAGCGAGGAACAAACTACACACTGCAGAATACAGACTGCAGCACTAGTACAGCTGAAGCTTTACAAAGAACTGGCTCTTTTATTTATGAAAAATAATAACTACCATCCCTCTCTTCATATTCTCTTCATCCCCTTCCCCTTCCCTTCATTCTTTCTTCTCTTCATTCCTCTCATTTTCCCCTTTCCCTTCCTCTTGCCGAGCGAGTCCGCTTTCTCCTCGCACCAAGTATCTTCATCAATTTAATCATTTCCGCTTTGTCTGACTCTGACTTTATTCTTTTATTTACAACTATTTTTCGTTTTAATTACATTCTATCATTTTTCGTGAAGCTTCTACGCAGACCGATCTGCAGTGGACGTTACCGAAATTGTTATTAGGACAAAAATGACACTGGAAAATATTAATAAGGGTTGTCACGCTCACAAGTATCAATTACAAATAAAATTGTTAAAATACATATTGAACCAAAATTCAATTTCCATGAAAAACCTTTTAAAATTAGAATTTTGAGTTCAGCTTTAAGCAGGAGCTGTGTTTGGGCATTTCCTAACATATTTTAGGGTGAGACGATTTATTTGATTTTCATAGAATTTTTTAACGAGAGTTTAGTTTGGGTATTTCCGCTGAAATTTCAAATTTTGGTAATTTTTTCCAGTTGATCATTACTTATTATAAATCGACTATTATTTATTAAAGTTCAGTTTTTTCCGTATATTAATTAATAGCTAGTATGGATTTATTTATTTTTTTTTTAGTCCCTGAGACAAAAAATTGATTTTATAAATTGAATGAGATTTAGATTTTTAATTAAAATATAAATGAAAGAAAAAAAATTCTTTAACGAGATAAAATTTTCCAAGTACGCATTGAAGAGCTTCTTTTTGATGTTATTCATTATTCAATAGGAATACTTTTTCTTTTTATATCTATTTTTATATTATATACTATTGTCAATGTTATATACGCCTTAATGACGTAAGAATTTTTAATGATGTTGTGTAAAAACACTAGAGATTCACTATTTATTGAACCACTTCTTGAGCAACAGATACGTTTTTAAGTATTTTAATTTATGGATGTACGAACGAATGGTTTATATTTATAAATATAAATATATATGTGTATTGGGAAATGGTACACAGAATAGATGAAGAAAAAGAAGAAAAAATTGTAGGTCGAGTAGCATATATCGCACAAAAAAATGACGTCCAAAAGATCTCATCTCTACAGATGGGTCGTGTGCTATGTGAGAAAAACAGGCGTATAGCAGCATAATATCGATATTGAGCGAGCTCGGCGGCAACATATGCCAAGATATATACTTCAAATCATGATATCATGATATAGCTTGATGTAGTGTGCAGTAATGGTATAATATAATACAGAATACAGAGTACAGAATATATACAGATACATACACATACTAAGAGAAAGCAAGATAAGAAAATAGTACAGTAGTGGTATGAAGATGAAGAGAATCGTTGTTTACTTGCTCAGAGATTTTTGCAACAGATGAGAACCGTGTAAAGCGCTTTTCTTCCACTTCACTCTTGCTATTGAAAAATTTTTTTCCCTGATAATCTCGTAAAGTCGTAGGCTGATCTAATATTAACAGCGGCCATTTCTTCGTACAGGTAGATAAAGGATGGTTAAAGGTTCATGTGACATGCCGATATCTAGATTTGACCCGGTAAGCATGTACTATTACGATTTATTATAAATTATCAGTACACGTCTCGAATTAAATTATCTCTTGATATTATTATTGTTTTTGTTGTTTGTAACGGGTAAACGATATCATTTTTGGTGATTAAAATTTTTTGCTTATTATATCAACGACTATCACAATAATAATTCTGCTTAAAGATACAGCGGTAAATGGCTTTATTATACCTTGATATAATACAGATAATATTCATAGCTCGGTAACGGAGTATGATAAAAATTAATTGAAGTAGGTTAATTGGAGTTAGAGAATTTAAAAGTACAATGAAAAGGAAAAGATGATATATATTTATATATATATAGCTTATATCAGGAAAACATAAATAGTAATTTCTGTTAGTTAAACTTTTTCATTTGAAGAAAAGACTTTTTTATATCATTTTTTTCTTTTACATTGATCCATTTTTAGCATTTTTGATCAATAAAATAAAAAAAATTATTTATTTATTAATCAAACAAAACATGAAATGATAATGATAATTTTTTAATAATAAATTGTCTTGATGATTATTGTATAGAAATCATTTTTATTTTCAGTACTTATTATTATTGATTTTTCAATTATATATTTTTTCAGAATTATGAAAATACAATTTCAAACGTTAATCTGATAATGTAAAATAACAATGTGATTATTTTTTTTCCTGAAAATTCAGAGATTAGTGTCTTCATTGTATATATTATAAATTGTTCACTGCTCATGCTATATATAAAGACATAAAACTTCCGCATGGCTTAAGTAGACCCATAAGAGAAATTCCCCTGCAAATTGCTTAAGCCAGCAGCATAATGTGCAAATTTAAAAGAGTATTTCTAATTATAATTATTCAAGTGCGTTTAAAAATAGTCATTTATACCACTGGCTATAATTTGTAGCTGTAAAAATATGGTGAGTTGTAATATAGAATTTTTTAATTTATATTTATCTTCTCCAGGTCAAAAATTAACAAAGAATAATTAGGGAAAAATTTGGTTTGCTGACTAGAAAATCTAGTCTACAACTTTTTAAAACAGTGAGATCCAAAAATCCACTGGGACTTCAATATTTTCATTCAAACTTTTATTCTTCAGAGAATAGAAGCTCTGAATTTATTTTCTCTTCATCGTGGGATGTTGAATTAACAATGAAAGTTTTTAGGTAGTTTAAAATTTGATTTTTAATATTTTCAAGTAAGCTAGAGGCGTTCGGACAAAGAATTGCTCAAGAAAATAAGGAGCTGGAGTCTATCGAAGCGCTAAATTTCGATTCAGGGTGAATGCTAACAGCATAAGCTTTTAGCCCTTAAACTTCAAAGCTATTATTTTCCCGGCGTTCACACTTTCAATGCCACTGTATAAACTCTGAGTTTTTTACCGTTAAAAATAACTTGACTGCTTCTTGAGAAATTATATATTGGATAATATAAGTTCTCACTTAAATTTTAGACCACTTTATTCTCAATTATTAAACTCAACAATCGAAGATAAAAATTTTTATAAAAAATTAAATTTCTGCAAGTATAAATAAATAAATTTTATTAAATTCGTTATTGTTATTTTTATTCAATAAAAGCTGTTTTTTTTTTTTTTTTTTTCCTATTGAAACATGTATCTGTTATTTTTACAATTTTTACAAAGTGTTTATCTATCCTTAAGTTTGTTGGAAGGTCAATTAAAAAGTTACCAAAGAGTTTTCTGTTAAGTGTCGAAGAATTTCTCAGTTTAAAGGTAGAAAAAACTATTTCAGTAAGAGAGTTATACCCTGAAAAAAAATTAACTTTAT
This sequence comes from Cotesia vestalis, assembly GCA_000956155.1. Classification (NCBI taxonomy): domain Eukaryota; kingdom Metazoa; phylum Arthropoda; class Insecta; order Hymenoptera; family Braconidae; genus Cotesia; species Cotesia vestalis. The sequence continues at coordinate 17,478 of JZSA01001081.1, forward strand.
TAAAAAAATAAATTCTTGAACACAGAAAATCATTTAAAAGACTTTCATAGATTTTAATCAAGACAAAAAATTCTTTAATTAAGTAAAATTCACCCAAACCAAAAAAAAAAAATGAGCACAAATTTTTTTTATTGTAGTTATCAATTAATCTGAAAATTTATATTTTATTTAACAAATAAATATATTTATAATAATTAATAATATAACAGTGATACAAGAGAGCATAAAGTTAAATTAGTGATTGTGACACCTTGGGAGAATAGATGTAGCAATTTTACGCCATTCGTTTTGGGAAGTGGTTAGGATTAAACCGCAAGTGGGCTTTATATTCTCGCTAATTCAGTTAATATTGCGTCGTTATCATACCCACGGGGTAACAGAAACTTACTTTCTCGCATCCATGCAAGGCATGTGCAATAAACCCCATATTCTACACACTTTAACATTGTTTTCTCTCTCTCTTACCTCTATACACGCCAACATATTAATAGCGCAAATATATTAATAAATACAGAGTCAAAGAAACAAATTGTTGAGATATATAAAAGCTTAAATAATTAATTCAAACTATCATATAAAATGTAAGTATTTTCTTTCTGTAAATAATATATTGTAACCTTTGAATTATCAATTGCTCCTTTGTAACAAAGTACCTCGGTAATAGCTGAGCAATTATATATTAATATAAAAGTTTTCGCTAATGCCTTAAATGCCGAGGCATGAAAACTTTAAAGCGCTAGAGATTTATATTTATATTAAAATAAATATGTCCGCAGTCGAAAGCGGACTTGGAAATTTTTATAATAAATAAATAAATATGATTTATGATTTATTTTTCACTTTAACGGTTTTAGAGGAAGGTGGAAATAAAGAGTAATAAAAAGAGGGATAAAAAATAACTCACCAATGTAGCAGATGTTAGAGTAGCTTTTCAGTAGAGTCGAGTGTAGGAACTCCGCCCCGAGGATTTGAGCTACTTTCTCTGTTTAATTTTAAAAAAGTTATTTAAACTTTACTCATTACTATTAATTTATTATAATTATAATCCTTAGGTTGATAAAAATTTAATAGAGTCAAGTTTAGGTCACTCTTACTTAATGGCTTAATTTCATTTTTTTCTTTGTAGATTTGTTTATTAAACTGATAAAAAAATTTTTTACTTGATTAAAGAGAAATATTTTTGATTTAAAAACAAAATTAATTTAAGAAAAATTTTTAATTATTTTTTTCTTTCATTTAATTATTGTCAATTTTTTTTGTTATAACAATAAATTTTATCTATATTAATACGAGCTTATATCTTTAAAAACGTCAACTGTTAAAAAAGTACATTGCTATTTAACAAAAATAATTATTTAATAAGGCACAATTTTATTTATTTATTTGATTTCTACAAATTTTAAATTCTCTAAGTAGTTTCGGTCAATATTAAATCAGACATCCTAAATTTTACTAAAGTGATGTCAAATATTTAATCAATTCAGCCTATTATTTTTCAAACAAAGAAAAAAAAAAGAAGAGTATTATTTGCCTACTTTTCAGCAGCTGTTTTTAAAAACCAATTAAACATTCGAGATAAACATCTAAAGCGGATAAAATGAACGTGCTTTGATAAAATTGATTTTCGGGGTATATATATTTGCATCTATACTAGAGCGGCTTTTCTCTTCCGCGATCGCATGCCACTAATTGGAATTCCTCGAGCTAAATTCTCGAATCCTATGATCGTGTCAGCAAAGTGCAATTTCGCGTTTTCGATGTTAAAACATAAAAAAGTCACTCGACTTCACTCGTGTTTCTACAACATGGACATATATTCACAGAAATGTATATTACACTATATTTCACTTGAGATTTCAACCATAAGTAATTAGAATTATATTAAAAATATTATTTTACAACTATTTTTCATCCATATTAAAGTCAATGAAGGCAATATATATTTTTGAAGCTCTTAAAAAGATAAAATTGAAATAATTTTTTTTTTAGTTTGTCGAAGATCAAAGAGAGAATATTCAATGTTTAAAGGAATTTTGTCTAAAAAATCCACAATGAAATACCCTGGAAAAAAACATTCTTTTAATAATTAATTAAATTTTTTTATAAAATATTTGGTAAAAACTTATTATAAAAATATTAGGACTCTTTTTGTTCGACTAATTTAATAAACTAAATCAATATGATATATTATTAATGTTTCTATTGAAAAAATATGAATTTAATAGAACCTCAATTATTAATTCTAGAATTTTTTATAAATTCCGGATTTCGCTAGTTTTTAAAGAATTTTTCTATTTATTTCTCTACTACACTACTACACTGTGGGATGAAACGTACCCAGTGAGGTTCTAGAGAACCAGATTCCGTGTTCCAATTTTTTTTTTTATTTTTTTTATTCATTTTCAGTTTCTTTTCACCGTGAAAAGTCCACAGTCCAATCACATCTATTGAATACCAATGTAAACGTTACCGGGGATCGTCAGATTCTCACGTACATCCTCTACATACTCCATCAATGCATATACGTGAAGTATTATTATTTTTATACCTTATCCTTTTTATTTCTCAATGCCAGCCGACAGACGTACACGATTTTATGAATATATACGTGTCTAGTAGATATAATAAACGTGCATATTGGGGTACGTTCTTTTGTATTACCTCCGCGTTTTACCCTTACACGCATTTATAGTCAATGTCGATCCAAAAACCACTTTCCATTTCGGTTGAAAATACGCGAATTACATCGGGGAGGAAAATCGTCATATTTATTTGAGGATTTTCAGTATTCGGGACTAGAAACCTCGGAATAAGTATAAGAAATTCTATCAAATAAAATAATGTTTTATTTTTCCTTTTACCTCTACTTTATTTATTTTAAATTTTTATATATATATCACCTCCGAGAATCGATATGAGCTTCGATGAATTATTTATGCCGGGAATTGTTGAATCGAATTTTATTGATAGCTAATGAATGATGATAATTATAATGATTAATTATTGTTGTGATATGCTGACGAATATTAAATTATAATAATCAACTGTGACGGTAATTAATTATGAGTATAATTGAATTCGTCATTGAGTGTCTGTTATCAGGAGTAGTGGTGATCATTATTATACTAGAGTTAACGAGTATAATTTCAGTTTAAAATTTTGTGAGAAGTTCGAATTAAAATTATTGAAGCATTAAAACAGTTAATTTGTAGTTTGAGACTTTGAGTCGCTTGTGAAAATTTATTTGATGCACGAAAAAAAGTAAACTGTAAAATTAACTTGGATTACGGTTAATTTTTGTAGTTTTAAACAGTACAGCGGACATCGGGGTGGTTTTTATAAAAACAAATTTCACAAAAATTCTTGATAAAAAATATTTTTCTTGAATCAACTATTTTTTTTTTTTTTT
>JZSA01001083.1:0-26559 GCA_000956155.1 Cotesia vestalis
TTTTGTGATTCGTTTCAATGATTTCGTAAGTTCTCGTGAAAAAATGTTCTCACATGGCCTGATCTGATCAAAAATATTTTGATATTTTTTACCTCTCTTCTAAGGAAAAGATTCAGCGATCATGCGACACCTGTCGGAAATTTTTAAAACTAATTTTGACAGAAAAATTCACATGTCACTAAAATATATAAATTAACTAATATTTCATCTCTCTAATGGATTAAAATATAAAAAAGTGAAATAATGCCATCGATATTCTAATAAAAAAAATTGCCAAATTTCAGATATGCCCATATATGGTCTATTATTTTTATGCCAGGCCATAAAGGGCCCATATTGGAAAATTTTTTCACGGATTGATTTGAAAAATGAAAACTTGATAGTAATTTTTCTTTGGCTCTACTTGACAGCTCATGTCTCTGACATTTGACTGGTGAGAAATAACTGGTTGATTAATGACTGAATTTTAATTGTTGATACGTTTGATAAGCAATTCTGAGACCTCATTTGCAAACAGAATATCTTAGTGGAAATACGGGAATGGAAGCCAGATGTATGCAAAGGATTCTCGCCAGGGCGCCGTGTATGCTAACGTCGGAATACTGATCCTTCAGCACCTTCTCTAGTCGTCCTGATGTCTCCATGTGTGCGCATTGGTCGGTAACGTCGTTAACATATCAGAGGGTTAGCCTCACTACTTCAGAGTCCCCTATGACCTAGACATACGCCGGCCACATGGTATCCCTTGGCGATATGTTCCCATTTACCACCGCCCATGACACTAAAACCTATGAATGTCCTTCGGGAGTGTTAACCTTTGTTTGAGACTGGGGATTTCTCTGATTAAATGATTCCTTTGAAGTTAGATATTTTGACTTCGGACAATGTACATCCGGTTGGAATGCTTTTGAATTTATCGAACTCTGCTTGTCGATTGATATTCAATGCTATCGGTTTTTGTGGTCGAGACAGTTTTCGTTGTGATCTAATTTTGGTGTAAAGGATAAAGGAATTCGAAAATTATGCAAAGTTCGATCAAGCTTGATAACTTTGAGGTTAATGGCTTTATTGATGCAGAAAGTGACTGTTGATGCTCAATTGAAGGAATTCACGTGAATATTTAATTTAGATCAATATATTGACCATCTAATTTGAAACGTACAAAACAAACAGCGATTCAATGAAATCATAAAGGAATTGTACAAGTTCCATATTATTTTACTCTTGATACTTCTCATACTTGAAGAACTTGTTATATAGAATCAATAACTTTGTTATCAACAATTCACAGAGAGATCAAAAGTTTCAAATTTCGATCTCAATAATGCTCATCTTCATGGTAATACCAATATCACTTCAGAAGTGAAACTTCTTTAAGAGAAGCCTGCGGTAAAAGCTAAATGGAATAGCTGAGATACATTACACCACTTTTCAGCATGCACTGCAATATTTCGAAGTTATTACTTCATAGATATATACATCCAAGCTTAGAAGAAAATATGATGACCTAAAGTTATAAGTTTTGAGGATTATGACGCTTAAAACAGGTGTAAGGTCAACTTTCAAGAAGGCTCATTATTTTCTAGTTCTACTTTTGCTATAGTACATTACTTTGTTTCATGCTACAAAAGTTTTATTTTTATCGCATTTATGGTTATTGTATTGTCAAAATTTATCAAAAAGTTTAAAAATTTCATGAAAACATGTGTAAGTTTAGATTTTTCTACTGTTTCAAAAGAGAATATTTTTAACCAAAAAAATTATTTTGAAGAATCTTTTTGATAAAAATCAAGTTAAAATTGTTTTAATTCAAAGTCAAAGTAAAATTATTCAAAAAATTTTTTTTTGATTCAATGTGAAGCTTAAATCATTGAAAAACATATGGCTAGAAGAAAGTAAAAACAGTTATGTCGATTAAGCTGGGCTAAGTGTATAAATAATACCATTTCATTTTAAAGCAATATGTTGCAAAACAATTTAAATCTTTTAGTTATGAAAATAATAAGATTAAAAATTTCTTACTCTTACACAAATAATACGATTACAAGCTTACTAAGTACTTGAAAAAATCTGACATCGTTACAGTTCGCCACAAATGTAAGTAATAGACCTAAGAAGCTTTCAAATAATTAATAAGTACGTTCAAGTCCTAGTTCTTACCATTAGTTGATCCTACAATATAAAATTGATGACTAAAGTGAAGTTAGTTTAGAATTGAAATAATATCAATTTCTTTTTGGTACAGAATTAGAGTGCGCGCAATTTGAATTCCTAGTAATTTTTAAAATTCATATCAGATAACAGTTTTTATGGATTAAATCTCAGAGCTTTTATCTATTTTTAACATTTTTCATTGTAAAAAATAAAATATTCACAATACCTAACGATTAAAGATAAATTTGATTAATTAATACATAAATCCCGAAGTATATTTTTATAAAAAAAGTATTTTTGACGATAAGTGAATGTACTTTGCCCACAATTAAATCTGGTTATCATCGACAGTGGATATATTTACGTTAAATTACGTAGAATAAAATTAACGAAATAATTGGAAAAAGTGAATGTAGGTCAATTTATGAATCCATCCGTGGATGATATTTCAGGATAGACTGAATAAACGATAAAAGTGATAGCGCGGAGTAATTTTTCAATCACAAACCCGCGGGGATTCAATAATGCCGTCGTATCTATCGATAGCTTTCAAATAGTCCTTCTCCATCAGTTTTTATTTTTTATTTTAAACTTTTTACTTTTTATCTTATTCACTGACACATCGACACATCTGACCGACCGTATTTCGATACACTTTAATACCACAACTATACGGTCTAGCACATTTTCCATACTACGTGCTTCAAACACTCCACTTACATTCCTCGCTCTTACTCCGACTCTAACTCTTACCCTCTATGTATTATATATCTTACAGATACATCGGCAGCATGTACAAATTTTATGTACTGGCAATTCAATGTCTCCTCTATTTCAGGCTTTCCTCTTTTTCTTTTTCTCTGTATATCTGTATATATATATACACACATTCCCTACTTGTACAGGTTAACATATATGCCGGGTGGTCACATTTTTCTAATACACTTTTAGATATTTTTTTCCTTTTTCCATCATGTGAATCCTACTAGCACCCATCGCACGGCTAAAAGAAAATACACTTCCTTTCCGTCCACTTTCATTTTCTTTCTCCGTCACCTTTTGTTATAAAAGTCCGTTCACTTCAATTTTCTCTAAAACCAAAAAATAAAAAGGGATTGACGGAGGATGCCGAGGGATGCTACGGAAAATAGAAATAAAAGAGAGAAAAGGCACACCGCAAACGCTCCGCTGGCAATCACTATCGATGGAGATGTAAGGGTGTAAACTCACGAGATAGAAATGATAATAATGATACAAGAAAAAAATATCCCACGGGTATAACACTAAGGAGTACTCGTGATCAACATCGTGAGATAAGCTTGATGTACGGAGTTAAATGTTCTAAAAGACCGGCGATAGCTTCGGTGATCTATGTTACGAGGTATTTCGTTACGTGCTTCCGCATTTTCTCCTCTGATTTTTTATAAATCAGGACGACCAAATTTCGATCCTGAATAATTTACACTCTTAAAAAACAAAAAATAAATGGAAATTTTTCTCATTTTTGTACGCGGAAAATTTCTATTTTAAGATAGGAATTTTTTTTATGGCAACATAGGTATTTTCTCCGTAAAGAGAATAAATTTTCAAAGCATAAATTCCTTTGTTAATATAGCTAAAAATTCCCGTAATAATATAGATATTTTTGCTATTTTGACATAGAAATCTTTTGTGTTAAATTCGAATTTGTTTAAATGATGACATACCAGTACAGAAAAAATCCTGTCAATATTTCGTGAAATAATTGTCAGGTATGCCTGTATATGTGACTACTTATATAAATTTTATATAAATATTTTAAATTTTCAGAAAATATTTATCTAAAAATTTTAATTAGAAAATTACCAGGCAGCCTGTAAATATTTATAGGATTGAGTATATGTAGCTGATTCCGTCCTTGCATTGATAAGATAGCGGTAATGGATTTTAATTTAAGCTACTAACATTATTGGAGGTTCGATTGGAAAAGTTTGGGGTTGCTGATAGTATTTATTAATACTCGGAGACATTTAAGGTATAGGGTGCTAAATTTAAAAGTCTGGCGATAGTTAAAGCGAACCAGCAAGTTGCGCATGCTGCTAGAAAAATTACTAACTACTTTTACATTATTGGAAAGTTTCGTCTTGTGGTTTGGGAGCTCCCGGTCTCGAGTTAGTCTCGAGTCTGCAGAAGAGCAGAGACCTTCCAAAAAGCTTCTTCTGAAAGCATCGCCGGGTTTTACTCTATGAATAGGTGCGAGCGAGATGACATTATTAAAAATGGTTGTTATAAAAGTTGAGCTTTTTAAGAGATTCTAAACTGTGTTTTTTCATTTTAATCAATCGGGATTATTTTTAGAGATTAAGTGATTGATTTTTTAAATATCGTATGATAATTTCAGATACTAAAGTAATATTGGCGGGTAATAAAACTTATTTAATTTCCAGAAAATTTTGATGAAGCAGAATGTAGCCCTTTCTTTAAGAAATTTTTTGGTATAGCTTAATATAAAAATTACCAAAATCTTGCTTAACATGTCCTGATATGACTTGATGGGCCTGTGTATGATCTAATTTGGCTATATAGGCCTATATAAAATTTTTCGTCCAAATAGAATGTTAAAAATCTCCAACAGAGGACTTATGATCATAAAATCGTTTCCTCACCAGAGAGTTAAGTTATAAAATAGAACTATATTTTTTTTATTCTTCTCAGGAATTTTTCTGATATTTGTTTTGAGTTTAATCAACTACTAAAATAATTTTTAATTAATACTATATGTTAATTGATCTACACATTTTTAGAAAAAATAAAAAAAATATTTTTCAAAAATTTTCTTAAATAATGATTATGAAAGTGAAATTTTTTAATAAAAATTATTTTTTGTGTAGATTTTTATTTAAAAAATTTATTTTAAAAATTTTGGGATAGATTGCTGTTCATAGTTTAGAAATAAAAATAATTGAAAGTCGATATAAAATACATTACATTAAATATTGGTTAAGACGTTATTGATTATTACCATTGAATTATAATTAATCATTAATCAACAAATCACTAAAGCTTATGATTGCAATAGTTATAATTATAAGTTTAATAATATAATATCAGTAGACAAGTTGGATTATCTTTGAATTAGTGTTTACAAGTTCTTGAGTAGTTTCGGTATTACAAGTTCCAGAAGTAACTTATAAACTTATAAAATGGAACGCGATCTAATCTGGAGGCATTCTGTTATCAGAAGGTAGAAAAATTATGCATAACTTTAAATTACTATCTTGTTTTTATGAAACCTCGGTCTTTGGAATAGAATAAAGAAACGGGTGTATACGTGTGTATCGATTGGGGATTAACGTTTACTGGTTACGGGTTTCTAGTTGGGTGTGTAGGAGGTCACGTAGTCGGAAAGTGTTTAGACTCTATCGAAGAACCGGATTATCACGTTATCTCGTGATGGGATGACAGTTTATAGGATGGCGGAGGTGTGAAAAAGAGGCTGGCTGGCTGGCTGGTTGGCAGTACTAAAGGCAACTCGAGTGGTACTTTAAAGTCTCGAGCACTTTGCTCTGAAGATGGAGAAGTAGCTTCCGGTTGCGAATGTAGTTATTTTGCAAAGCAATCACCCATGTATTTGGGAGCGAATCCATTGAAGATGCTTCTGATAATTTCATGAGGGTGAGGCTCTCAAGTTGTTCAACATTCCATCGATTTTCCCAACTGTAAATGTTATTTCCGTGAATTTTTATTCTCTCGTAATTGACCAATACCGAAGGATTCTTTTGGCACGACAATGTTTCCGACTTAATGGGGTATTCCGCCGATAATTCTCAAGTGATCAATTTTTTTACTAAGTTCAAATTTTTAAAATATGTTTTATTGATTTTATTGGCTTTATGTTTTGGAAAAACTAGATTTTAATTTAATAAGATTGAATGATTAATTAATTTATTTTTAATAGTTATTTCACTTAAAAATATGTGTAGAAAAATATTTAATAGTCATCAAAAATTACGAATTTCATCAAAGAACATTTGAACTAATGGTTTGAGTATTTTTGTTCATATTTTTTAAATAGTAATAAATATATCCTAAAAAATATTATTTAATTTTTTTCGCACCCGAAAACACCCAAAATCTGGAGCTTCAGACCAGAATCTCACCTAATTATCAAATGATAATGTACCGAGTCAAAAAATCATCAGCTAAGCGTGTAACCTCAACATTGAATAAACAACCATGATAGTTCATCCGATTAGACACTAAAAAATGGCTTAACCACTTTTCGATAAACCACAATGCAAATCTCCGTCACTTTAATCCAGTGTCTGGTTTTACGTGACCATGTTCATGAAAAGGATCATGACAACCCTGGTCTGCCAGGGATGGAGCGAATACTATAGACTATAGGCTCTAGCCAAACTTGGTGTGCTTACGTTCGTGGTCATGGGTGGTCATCCAGTCCCAGTGTTTAATATCAGGCTATTTAGGACTATATTCTCTTGCAGAGCCAGTGCGGTTCTGGTGGGTAACGTCACCCTCTACTACTACCAACGGTCGTTCTCTTTAACGGTTATTGGACCACAGTAATTCTCTAATCTCTACTGTCAGCAGCTCGGTGTGTTTCCGTTTCAATACGGCCAAGTCGATTTAATTATCGCTCCTATATTTACATATTCTCCGCTTTGTCATTTCATCTTTCATCTATCATCTCCAAAAGGGTTGAAACGGACTCATTTACAATTGATCCTCCGACAGATATTCCGATTGGTCATTCGATGATTGGTAATTGTGAAATAAAATACCTAGAGCTTGAACGGCATTTGAAATTTTATTCTCTTTGGTATTATTGCAACAAGAAGTGTCATTAGCATCGCACATTGTGCCCTTGGCACTTTTGAGCATAAAGGATTTCAGTTTGTTGAGGCTGAGGATCCAGAGTACACTTGTGTGTCACTACCGAGTGTTCGCTTTTCACGCTACGAGTGTCAGTTACTTTTGTTGCCTCTAGTTTTCTTTTTCTCCTGGGTGCGTATCAGTTTAATATATTTCAGCAATTTCATACATTGCAAAGCTCCTACCTACATCCTGGAAACATAAATTTTCGTTTCAATACTCGCGCCTTACTGCATCGCTGAACATAACATTTACAATATCATTTTTACAACTATTTTCACCACGTGTGCAATGATCGATGCTTTTCTTTTTAAATATTGTTCAAATAATCGTTAGAGAAAAGGTTAAATTATTTTTTCAATTTATGTATGTTTTTTTTGCTGTGAATTTATTTTTATTTATTTGAACACATTGATAGAATGATTTTTTGATATTTAATAAGATTTGTTAACTGACAATTTTTTTCATCAGTTGATTCAACATGTTAATAGACATACACATTCTTAGAAAAAATAAATTATTTTTTTATTTTCACAAGTAACCTGATAAGGTCATACCTGAAAATTAATGATGTCAGGACCCATATGACCTTTCATAAAAGTTATTTAAATTAAAAAAAAAATTTAATAGCCATTAATAAATACTCTTTAATTTTTAATAAATTAAAAAAATGAATAATTTTATTTTTATTCAGTAAATAAATACTTTTTTTAACAAATAATAAATTATTCTATCAGTACATTAAGTCAAAGAAATTTTGAAATTCTTACTATAGTATAAAATAAATCAGAACCTTTTGAATTATTCGTCTGAAGTATAAGTTTAACAGTAACTTCCTCTCTAAAGTGACATACCCGCGAGGCAATTTACATGAAATATGTTACGGTACATTATAATTTGTAATAAACAAGTGTAAAATATCTAACGACTGATGTAGAGAGTGCACAAAGTTGTCACTTACACTGTAATTACGCTGTCAAAATGTTAAAGCAGACAAACTTTATCGCAGATCATAGAACCTTTATAATTTTGCCTCGTTACTCTGACATTTTATGATTCCCTTTGTTTTGAATTTAAAACTATAGTTAAAAAGTTATTTCATGAATGACAAAATAATTAATAATCGGTTTATGCGCCGCAAAAAAAAAAAGTAAATAATAGAGAAACCGGAAATGCTCTTTAAAAGTTGTTTGGAGCTTTTCGGGGAACAGAACAATATCTGGCTGAGATTGAGGGCGTCCCACGGGTGAAAAGTGTTATCTAAGCTCCCTGAAGCTCGAAACGACCAAACGAGAGACCAATTCTTTTATTTTCCTCACCTTTTTTACTTCCCCTTATATTTTTATTTTTTATCTTTTATCTCGTTTCTTCAGTTTCTTTGTGCAGCATCCATTCTGTCCCGTCCGCTTCTGTGTATTTTAAACAATCCACCTCGAGACAAGAACTGTCACGATCCAACCGCCACCTTTCGGTGGCGTCCTCCCACGAGACGCCATTTTAATCACTACTTCCAATACACTTACGATTGGATTGAAAATCCTTCTTTTATATTTACTTTTTCTTATATTTTTTCCTTGATTTTGACTTTTTGGTTATTTCAATAAACTCTAAATCGATAAAAACAAGTTTTTATCAAGGCATTATCACAGATTACTTCAATGATTACGAAATAAAACACATTCAAACTATTTAATAATAAAGTCGAAAGTTTTTGAGATATTGAATAATTTTGAGAGCGTTCAAAAAATTTATACGTTCGTGGAAAAATTTTCATTGTAGCCAAATATGGAAAAATCTGAGTATGCAAAAGGATATTTAATAACTCACTATTTTTAACACTATCTTCAATTGAGAAGTGATATGTGAGAATATCGAAAATTTTGTGACAAGCGGTCAGAAATATTTTTTTTTTTTTTTTTTTTTTTTTTTTTTTTTTCAGATCAAATTTATCGTAAAATTGCATATATTTTTCAGCAATAGGAAATATATTAACCGCTGTTTCCACAATTTGTCTTGGCACCGTTGACAAACGAACAGAAAATAAAACGAAATGAGGAAGTGATAAAATTATCAATATATGTATAGATACATATATATCTACCATTGCCATCTAGCATGAAAGATAAATTTTTTTTTTCGTCGATATTTGACGCGGTGAGAGTTTTGTTGAATGATAAAGAAATAGTGACTTTAGAAGAGAAATAAGTAAGAGAGGAAGGAAGGAAGGAAGCGCAGTAAAGTAAAGTAAATGTAGTGCTTTTATGAGAAGAGGTTAAGGCACAGGATAAAAAGGAACACGTGTAACCAAGTGACGATGTCGTGCCCATAATCTAGAACTCTCTCTTGTGCTCACGGTACTCTTGTACACCCGCTCGACCGTGAGAGACATACGAGATTGGCAAAAGTCATCCAAAACTTTTTCCTTCTTCTATTCGCATACGTTCTTTCCACCAGCTTTCGGTGTGGAGCCATGAACAAAAATAAAATTAAAAAACTATACATATATAAATTTGTTTTTTTTTTTTTTTTTTTTTGGGAATTCGTATGTAGAAGGGCAAGATAGTGAAAAAGAAGGTAGAAAAATAAAATAGAAGATATAAGAAAAAATAAATAAAAGGAATGCTAACTGTATCAAGAGGAACGACAGCAACGGCACCGAAGCGTTAGTGCGGAGGCGTCACAAACTACTGGAATAGTATCGGTGAGTTTTAAAGACGCTATAAAGGGAGTGAACATTTTAACGGTGGAAAAAAAGTAACGAAAGTTAAAAGCTGAAAACTTTTTCTTCCAATCCACTTTTTAAAAGATTTTTACACACTTTTGTTGCCGTCTACACATAATGCGATACATCTTGGATGTTGGATCCCGAGCTGAGAAAAGTTACGGGTGAAAAAAAAGTGAGATAACGATGCAATAAATAAAAATATAAGTATAAATATAAATATAAATATAAATGGAGAAGTAAGCGGAATTTTATGCCCACCTAGGGGATCACAGTCACGCGATTTCTATAGCTTATCCTATTAACGGGTTTTTTGAAATCTTAATGGATGTTAGGACGTAAACACGCGATAGATGAGCTTTCACGAGCAATTACCGGGCTCGGGAGATTAAAATAACCAGAGGTAGATGGATCTGTTTTCTGTACTTGGATTTTTACGGTTTCGACGTGACTGGTTATTTAAATGCCTATCATATCACTTCTGACGGCTATGAATATACACATTTGGGTTGATTACTGATGATGAACGGGCGTATTACCGAGCTTTTATGAAGGATTAGTACCGTTAAATGCATTGTTGATCAACGTTCAGAGAGAATATCATACCTATCGTTCGATATCGATGAAATTAACTGCAATATCATCGATGAAATTAGTGATTGATTCATTTCGTTCGTTTTTAATCGTTAGGCGCCGGCAGTAAATAATTTGTTGAAATTTTGATGGATAAATTATTTTTTTAAGAAAATCTGTAAATTATTTATTTATTTTGTTTGATAGATTTTTCGGTGAAAATGACTGAGTTTTTGCTGATAGATTGTCAAAGTGTTGGTTTTGAATATTTTTTAAAATTGCTCTCGAGTGTGGAAAAATTTTTTCGATATAAATCAATGCAAGGGTCAGTTAACTTGTTCATTCAACTTCAATTTAGTTTTGTATCGGTCTCTGTGCGACAATATGTCGCTGGAATATCGATGTTGGAAAAACGAAAAATGACACTTTTCTGTTCTATCACTTGTGTTTTATGAACTATTATACGAATTTAAGTATTAGAAATTTATTTTGTTAAATATTTTTTTTGTAATCGCTAAATAAAATAAATTATTAAAATGACTTCGTTTAATTTAATAGAACTAATTTTTAATGTGGCTTAAATTAAATTACATTCGGCAATTTTTAGAATTTCTTTTATAATAAATTAATATTGAGAGTATTTGTCAAAAAATGCTACTTGAAATAATTAAAAAATTTTTCGAAGTAATTTTTTTCTGAATACTAACTAACAAATAAAAACTAATTCCTTATTTTTATGCAATAAAAAAAAATGAATTAATTCTGTGAAATTTTTCCATTAAAAATATGAATAAAATCTATTTCAGAATGAATTTAATTAATTGAAATCCAACTTTTTAAATTCTATACAGTTTAAAATGATAAAATCAATGAAATCTATTAACTTCTGCCGACTCAATATTATTATATATAAATCATCCATCAAAGATGGATTAGTTTTAAAAAAATCTAATAAAATTCAAGAATCGCGTTGGATAATGAAACCGTAGATTGAAATATAAAAAAGTCAGGTGTTGATTATTTGTGAAAACTCGATTTCTCAGATCGCTTTTATTCCCAGCTAATCTAGATATGTAAATAAAAGTATCCTCGAAGATCTTCTTTACTCTATTAGATAACTCTAAATCGACTTTTATCTTCTAGCTATTCTCTTTTGCTTCATCCTCAATGTCTTTTTCCAAGACTGTTCCCCTCAACGCGTCATGTTTTTTCTTTCTCATTTTATTGCAGATTCTCAAAATGTTCCACATCTACCACCGGCATTTCAGCTAACGTGAATCACCACCTAGAAGCCTCAATTTTCGTACTCCGGCAACCTTTCCTCTTCACCTCTTTGCCACCTTGCCACCCGCGCTAGTTATACCGAATAAATTCCGCGGGGTTTAAGCTCTAGGCTTTCTGCTCCTGGCGGGAAACGTTTATAGCTGCTCGTCGATCCTATAAAGTACCTCGTTATACCCTGAAAGATATAGAGAAGTAGAGAAATAAAGTTAAGAAATGTGTCTAAAGAATCACAAGTTAAAGGAGAAGAAAAAAAATTTGAAAAATCCAAAAGTGCACTACTCATAATGCTCATTTAATTATGAAATATTAATAAAACAGCTAAAATAATTATTTTATTTATATCAAACAATTTAAAAAATTGAACTTGGATGTCGAAGTTACATCTGACGATTATACTTTATCGAAGATTAGCACATTAAGGCGTGTTAATTTAATAATGCTGTCCATCAAGGCTTTAACGCAGATTTTGATATTTGGATGGCGAATAAACCGTGACGTGAATCAGTAACGTCCTTAGCTTTACGTTAACAGTTAAATGCTACATCATCACTCACTGGCATTAGAGTATCCCGACCAGAAAGCGTCGGAGATGCACTATATTATCCCTTTCGTCGTGGGTGTCAGCCGCGTCGGATTGAAGACTTAAGCTATCATCGCGGATTACGCAGTGATTTATCAAAAGTTCAGTATGTATGCACGTGCATCTATAAATCGATATAATACTTCTTATGAAGACTCAGCTATATTGAAGCACTATCTGGCCTATTTATCATGGATGCATAGCTTTGAGCCTTTTAGGTTCTCAAAAGGATTCATTGTCTGAATTAATTATTATCGGTAATGCAGCATAGATTTAATTTATTTTTGCGTTTTCACGAAAATTAAGCGAGCTCTATCGGATCCTTTAAACACTACATTTCGTCAAAAAAATGTAGATGGACATATAAAGCCATCTAAGATAATTTTTCCATGGATTTTTATCTATTTTTTATCTATCACTATTAAGGTAATGAAAATGATTTTTTAATTTAATCATAGATCACTCCATAAGTGTAATGATAAAAAATTGTCAACGTGTTTTTATTTGATTAAGCCCTCAAAGGATTTTTCCGCAATTTGAATAAATAAATAATTTACTCTCAGGTTTATTTTTCAGGACATTCATTTGAGGCCAAATCCAGACAACCACAAGTTGCATTTGTTGTCCTTTCTATCAACCGAAAACTGTTGGAGGTTGTGCACCGTATACCGGGAGCTCTTTTGCAAATCCCTTTCCACAAGAGCCCAATGCCGTATGGTAATTATGGGTAGCAGTACCGCAATCTGCATTCCGTTACCTAATTGTCCTAACACAAGAGGATATGTATATGTATATGTATGTAGATATATGTGTTTACGGGTCACCGAATACAAGTGAGGATAGGGGATAAGTGCCGACCGGAAGGTCCTAGATGTGTGTAGATATACATCTGTAGATAGATAGATATACTAGTGAACTCACCCCAATTCTCGATAACTTACAGTGACTTGCTCACTGACGATATCCTGCGGTGTCAATTAGTATCACACGAATTAATTCGATCGAAAAAAGCCACTCCGACTGGCAGGCATTTATCTTTTGTTGTCCTGAATTACCGTTGGGTTTTTTTTTTAGAATAGATCTACTCGTTGGAATCAAAATTTACAGAATGAAATAAACCATTTTTTAGTAGTTTTTACAAGTTTAAAAATAGTTATTATTTTTTGTCCTTCATAGTTAATAATTAAAATTCGAGATGACGTATTCTTAAATGTCTTTAGCAAAACCTAAATAGTTTTATTATTGTTATTAAAACTTACTTAAAAAAAATCTATTTTTTATGGATAATTTGATAAAAATTGGATCAATCATCACGTTCACAAACTATTTAGAAAAACCTAACAAAATAGTTGCAGTTTCTATTTTTTTTTTGATTTTGGAAAAGAAAAACTAAAAAAGTTCCTTCATGAGCAAAAATGAAATAGTTAGTTTTTCACGAAACACGATTTTTTCAACGCATGTGCAATAAGACTTGAAGTTTTTATTCTTGGAAGAATTGAAAACTTGTGAATAGTTTCTTAACAAGCAGAGAGATCTAATATTTGATTTTAAGAAAACACACGGAAATAAACAAGTAGACTATTACTATGCAAAAAAGGCAATGAATAAGAAAATCCGCCGTGGGTTAGTATAAAAGTTCGGATAAAGTTAATTTTTTTTTATTCTCGACCGGCATTAGTCGAGCCACAACGCGTCGGATAATACGAAAATTATTTGAATAAACTGACGAACTTCAAGATTGTCTAAGTCGATCTTTCTACCCACTTTGCGTATTATAATAACGCCGCGAATAAGACATTTCTTTTCACCCGGTATTTTCTATCCGAGAAAAAATAAAGAAAGAGTGAGCTTATGAGACGCGAGGGCTTATTCGACTAACAAGGACGTGATATCTCTCTTCTGAGCTTACCCTCCAAAGCATTAAACTTTCTTACTCATCCAGCTCAAGATTTATCTACGAAAAAAACCACCAAGTCTTGGAATCATAAAAACAAATAATATTCCGCGGGTTTTCCCAGCTAAACTTTCGCTAAAATTTGTTCGTCTTATTTTTATAGACTAGTTTTCGTAGAATTGACTGTTTAATTTAACTTATAAGTGGGTTTACAAAAAAGACACTTTTCATACTCCAGAGCGAACAATTCGGTCAATAGTAGAGATGAATTATTTTGTAATTTCAAACTTAAAAAGTCGAAAAATAATTTCTTAAATTTATCGTGACAAATCACTCTTTTAATAAAAAAAAAATTTTTTTTGAAATCGTAAAAAAGTCAAAATAAAATTGTTAAATATTTTATGAATTTTAATAAAAAAAGGATTTAATTATTCGAAAAAAATTTGATCATACAAATTTAATGCAAAAATAACTAAAGTCTAAAATTTCAAGTTTTAAATCACTAAAAATTAATTATTTTATTAATATTCTCAAATAGAATATTTTATAAACCGAAATTTTACACATTTGTCAATTTTATTTTTTCAATTACTACCGTCAGGTTTTTTTTTTAACAAAAATTGAATAAGCATTATGAAGTGTGCAATTTAAAATTTTTTTATCTCCGAATTATCGAACACTGTAATTATTTAGAACATTCAAAAACTCATCTCTAAAATATTAAATTAATCCGTGAAATTTCAATTAAAAATTCTTGTTTCCTTCAATTATTTTTTATTTTCAGAATTTACAGTTGAATACTCTTTAATTCTTCGTTTTCAATTTTGCAATCCACATTATTTCCTCGCTGTCACCACTTTCATCAAAATTGTGATTAAACCCCATCCGCTTTAATCCCACTCTCGCACAATCAAAATCATTTTATCAAAAATAATGTCCAATTGATTTTCTCTCCGCCTTCTCGTACTCACAAGAAGCCATTACGTTATCACAATAATCTACATCTCAAAATGGCACTCGCATCTACCCCAGTCATCATTCCGACACCTTTAACCAACCCCCTAATGTCTCTCGCAGACTTTGTTTCCATTCTCATTCCTCACCCTTCACGCCTCTTTCCATCAGCCCTCCCAGAGAAGCAGGAGCGGTGTAACCGATATTATCGGATCGCAACGCGTGATTGCAATACGAGATGAGTTAGCTCGAATCGATTCGTTAGCTGGTAAACGAGTGGAGCTTCAAACGTATTTTCACCACCTACTTTTTTCACTACATAGAATCACCCGCGCTTACAATTTATCCTTTTATTTATTTTTATCTTTTTCCATGAATATCAAATGCGTGTCCGAGTGTGATCGATTCCGCAGACTGAATTTCACATTTTATATTTCCGTCAACTCATTTTTGCTACTTCGTTTTTTATTTTGTTCCTGATACCTCGTTTTTTACACGCTCTTTTGCTGTTAAATAAAATAATATTGAAAGCAGCTTTGACAGAACTGACTGAAATAAAAAAAAAAAAAAAAGTCTGGCTAACTTTCCAGGTCATCCCTTAAATTTTTAAGTTTTTTCATAAATTTTTGAAATTTTACAATTTTTATAATTAAAAGATGACAAAAAAATAGTATTTGTAAAAATATGAGAGATTTAATTAATCGCGTAAATTGTAAACGCAATGAATTTAGAGAAGTATTATTAAAAATTTAATAACTTTAATGGAAAAATCAATGAAGTGTATAAAAAAAATTTTAATAGCCGTAGAAAGTTTTAAATCTAAAGTAACAAGATAATGTTGAGCATGAACTTTTTCAGTGTAAAACAAAGATAAATTAGTAATTAAATCTCGCGCCATTAAATATCCATCTGATAAAGTACGACGACAAAGTGTTAAAAGTTAAAAAAAAATCTAAAACGTTGCAGTGTTGACACGCAATAAGTGACTGGGAAATTCAAGAAAGACTCACCGTACAGTACTTAAACTTGAATCGCGTGCTTACGAAATTTCATCCACATTGTGTTATAAATTGCGTTACTATCTTGATAACTTTGAAGAAGCCTTGTGCAGGCTAAGTGAGTATAAATTGCGACTCTAGACGCCGCGACATCTTAAATCGATCGATAATGCTTTCGAGTGCATTACGTTTTTAAAAATGCTTCAGAAAATTCACCATTAAAAATTATTTGGATTTTTTTTTTAATTTGGAATAATAATAGTAACTAGCAACCTTGCAATCACTATGTGACTGCCGTGATTTGTGAACTATAAATAAATAAAATTTTGCTTTGTTAAATAATGACTTTTGTTAAATTGCACTGTACTTTTTTACATGTTGACGTTTTTAAACATATAAGCTCATCCCGATGTAACACTTATCAAGAGCTTTCATTTGAGTACCCACATGCATTTTTATATATTTTTCATGTATACATATATATAAATATATGAAAAATTGATGTGAGTACTTACATGAAAGGTCTTGATGAGTGTAACATCGGGATGAGCTTATATCTTTAAAAATGTCAATAGTTCACGAGATACAAGGTCATTTCTTAATTATGTATCGATATAAAAACTTATTTTATCATACAAATACACTGGCTACAAAATTTTGCTTATTCTCTTAGCAATTTAGATAACAACAACAATAATAAATATTCAGTACATATACGATAATATTTTCCTGAGTCGCATTTATTTAAAGAATAGATTTTCAAAGTAACGTGAGAAAAAATTGGTAGTATCAGTGAGATGCTTGAAAACAGAGACGAGAATTTGTCTAGAGACGATCAGCTTGCATCTTCGGGGATAAGGTTCTTCTTGTTATAAGAAGAGTCACTTGACGCAGCACCTGGTTCTCTTGAAAGCTCCAGTACAGGTCCAAGTGCTCATGCTACGGGAAGACGGAATAAGGGGGTAAGTAGACGGTTCAGTGGCATCTCTAGTTCCAGAAAAGTTTCAGCTCGTTGTATCAGTTTCTCAGATCGTTGCACTCCTGTATCTCTCAATCTTTTTTACACATGTATTGCTCTGCTAGAAAAGTCAATCTCGGGCGGACGGATAGTGGATTGTGATATACAGTGATCCTCGCAAACACGGATTACTCCAACTGCAGCTACAGCAGATTAGAGCTTCGATAAAGAATCAACCTTATACTTATACTACCACTGCAATGACTTTATCGAGACTTTTTAAGGCAGCTTACATATTTTTGTTCACGGTTCTTACTTTCTCATTCTTTCTTTATGACAATAGTCCTTTTAAATCTAAATTTACTAAAAATAAAATTAGTGGGGCAAAAAAGATGCTTTTAGCTGAAACATGGCTCTAACTTTCTGCGGGATTTTGTAATAACAGAGAAATAAAATTATTTACACGTAGTCAGCTATTTTTAAGCAGTGGGGCTCGTAGCTTTAGCTTTCAAACTTCCTTTTAAATTCTCGAATTTTCTTGTTTTGGTTCCGTTTTTATGATACTTTTCAACTTTTTTGCTTATTATGAAAAGAATTGCGTGGCAAACATCTGTCGGTCCAGTTTAATGCTTATTATTCACCTTAGTTTTAATAACAATATTATTCACACAGATTTTTATTTCCAGATGTTATATTAATAAAAATATTATTTTGATAAAAAAAAAAATTGTTAGTGCAACCAGCTATCTTTTGTACCAGGAATTTCTTGTCTTGAATTCAGACCTATTGTCATTCTATTCAAAGGATTTTTATCTTCAATTAATCTAGGAATATTTTTAACTTATAATTCTCAAAAACTAAAAATAATTTCATTTTTATTCAACAGTTTTATTTTTTTGGTTCATTTAAATATTTCTTCATCCAAAATAACGAATTCGTTTTACTTTAAAATATTTTAAAAAGTATTTGACACTTCATTTTTTTTTTTTTTTTGGAGTAAACAGAAGAAAAAATACAATAATAATAGATTACATGAAAATATTAATTTAAATGATTAAGGACTTTAACTAGATATCAAGATCAAATAAATAATCAAACATTTTATTTTTAATGACTTCTAAACTTGAAGAGTTTATTATATTCTCTGATAATTCCTCCCATAGACGTATTGCTGTTACAACAAACGAAAGTTTACTTTTTTCTGTGTGTAAAATAAATGTTTTCTTGAATAAAGTTGTTTTTTTTTTTTTTTTTTATTATTATTTTAATGTTAATCACCATCAAAACTAAAGAAAAAAATTCCCCGCGTATACACTTAACAATCAAAGTTCATTAAAACTTATAGTACTAAAAAGTTTGCATCAGTAGTCCCGTAAATGTTTATTCCAGAGTGCAGTATGTTGTTTCAATCAGTTTATACGATTTCATTCATTGTATCTTGTCTGTCAAGTTTAAATGAACTTTTGAATAATATAAACCAGCGAACTAACAATACATGCAGAGTTGTTGCAGTTAAACTAAAAATAAAATATTTCTATGGATTTATTTTATTGTGTACCTTTTCAGGTGTACATCATTGTTCGCACACTTTAAAACCAGCCAGTATTATTGTTATTTTATTATTATTATTAATTTCTGACACACATAAAAAAAACTTTGATTAATGTTCAATGCATGTTAAGTTACGGTGGACAACTGAAAATGTCCAGCAAAACACGCTCGCAATATCGATAACAACATCTCGATATAAAGTTAATACAATATACCTCGTAGTTATCAATGCCTTGGGGTTGTTCATTACCAGCACGGAATTCAAATGTTTTGATAACTCCAACGAATATTCAACAACAATCACGCCACATTATTTTAGTACACGAAAATTTACCTTGAGGCTAAGGATCTGTATTTAGTTGTGTGCCTATACTTTATTCATACACTCATATTTGCGTGGGTGTTTGTCAGAGTTTAGATTTGTTTTAGAAGGAACAAAATAAACAGTAAAATAGAATTTAAGTAATTTACTACAATTAGAGAACTTGTGTATAACGTACCTGTTATTTTTTGTGAAATATATACTCGACGACCTGTGACTATAATTTGAATAATTTTGTATAAATAGTATGTATACGTTCCGTTCATATGTGACCTAAAATCTGATTTTTACTGTAATAGTTCAAAATTTTGTCCGTTTTTTGAGGAAGAGTAACTATTGAGGTTTTATTTAAAAGAAAATAATCTAAAAATTAATTTCGTAATAACTGTACTTTATACTTACTTGTTTTAGAGCCGACAAATGCAGATTAAAGCTGTTAAGGAGTGCTGTATTGTTTGGCTGAGTGAATGGAATCATCAATGTCTTTAATGTTAATGATGAATGATGATAATATTAATATTTTATGTTTTATACTTAGCAGCAATAAATAGAAATAAATAAATAAAAATGGATATGCATCAAATTTATTAGCTTGTTAATTATTAATTAAGATGATGTTAAATATATATTGACAATATTGAAAATTTTAAACTTTGGGTGGATTGTTTACTTTAGTTTTGATTAAAAAACCGGTGCTCAGGTATTATCTGGAAGTGACTATAATGAAGTTGGTACACGCTAAGATTATACAATGTATAAGTAAGTTAATATTACTTTAGTAAACAAGTTTAATTTCTTAGTGTGTGCAAGGAAATTGTTATAGTACTTGGTAAATTTGTATTATAGTTATATTGCAAAATAATTATGTTAGGTAATAATAAATGTCATGAAGTAAAGAGTGAAACAATGTAAAATTTAATTATTTTTTGTTTCATTACTACAATTTTTAATTATGACTCTTCATACTCAAAGTAAGAAGTTAATTAATTGGAAATTAAAAATTTATTGTTTGGTGAAGATTTAAAATTATGAAATTTATGATTTTTTATTTAAATTTTAGGATCAAATTATAGTATTGATAAAAATTAATAATTTTTATTTAATTAATAAATCCCAAATTCGGAACTTATTTATTATCTGATCAATTTTTTTTTAACTATAAGTAAAATCATTACAATAAATCCTAATAAAATTTAACAAATATTAAATACATTTTTTATTACTATTAAATAAATATTTTCCCACCGTATAAATTTAAAACTGCTTGTACAAAAGACTAGTTTAATTATTATTTCAAAAAGTTAATTGTCACCCTCTTCATATTTTTTTTGATAGATAGAAAAAAAATTATGTACTCAAAGAATCCGATAAAACAACAATACTACAAGCTAATTAATAAAATAAGTTCAACGTGGCTAATTTATGTGTGCACCAAAAACAATCCTAGTCTAAAAGTTCGAGCAGGATGATAAAGTTTTACAAGGACTTTTAAGGCTATAATTTAAAAGTCAAATATCGGTCGCAATGTTTATCATGTTTAATTAAACGTGTAGACTTGATCAGAAGACTGACGGCAATAATGCATGTAGAGTGGTGTAGTGTCTTTAAAAGCTACAGGTGGCCAGTTGCCATAATGCTTTCTCTTTTCAGTTCACTCGGTTCTCGTTCTCTGCACAAACTGTACACCCTCAGTACATTTCTCTCCCTTGATTTACGGTCGACCTCACCTTTCCGAGTTTAAAGTTCAACGGATAGGTAAACAGACTCGATTCCCACCCGCATCCCATTAGTACTTCCAAAGGGCAGCTCTCTGTTTCGGCTACTAAACACCAACACCAAAGACCGTCCTTGTGCTCAATGGTCCTTCTAAAAACAACTAAAATTCAATACAAAGAGTCAATTCAATCAGTTTAATGATTCCAGTTTTTTTTCAAACCGTCACAATCGTTTAAAATTTAACCTTTTGTTACTCGCGATATATAGAGGGAGTCATCACATATTTTTATTTAAAATATTACAAAAATTATCAGAATTATTGTTGTAAATTATTTAATTATTAAGAGAATAAAATAAAATTCTACCCGGAATATTTATAAGACATTTTTATAGAACTTAACAATTTCTCAAACATTAAATTAAATTGAAAAAAAAAAAAAAAAAAAATTATGTTGTTTCATTCGAATTTTATAAAATAATATTTATGAGGTCAAATAAACTGACCGCGTTCGTGCAAATTTTATAACTATATTAAACATGAATTTAAGCTCGTTAGAAATGAAAGATATGTTTGTCATATGCTATATAATGAAAATATAATTTTTAAATTAGCCGTCATCTATTATATAACTATAAATTATTTATTTAACACAATTTAGTGGACGACAACATCAATAAGGACATTGATAAAAAATTAATTTGATTAATAATGACAATTTTCGAACTACGAAAATTATTTTAAAAAATTTGGTTATTTTTGATCAAGAAAAATTTCTTTCTGTGTACTATGTCGATTTTCAATGATTTTCTTTAAAATATGAACGGTTCTAAAATTTTTTAAGTAAATTTTTTGAATAAAAATCAACTTTCAAAATTTTTCAGCTTCTAATTCGATAATTTTTGTCAAGCTTTTAATCCTTATTAAGTAGAAAAAGTAACAGTATAAATAGAAAATGATTAAATTATAAATAAACATTCCTATGAGCTCTCTATAATGTCCAATTATAATAATGGGATAAAGTAAAAAGAAATGGTGTTTTGTGATATTATTCGAATTAGATATTGGCTTTTATTGAAATTATTCCCGTATCTAAAGAGAAAATCCACCTTGAAGTTCTGCACAAAGCACAAACAGTAGATGCATCATTATTATTCTCGGGCACACTGTGTATAGAAAGTTGAGAATAGAGAGGATAAGGCCACCATTGAAATCGCGTTCAATCGCTTGTATAGAAAAGCTTTGGCACAAGAGAGAAAAGAAAATTTTTAGCTTCACCGACCAGGTAAACAATAAGATACTCTTTTACTGTTATTGTTAGTCGGCGTCTTCTGTTGTTTTTCAGCGAAATAATTACGAAAAACGATATTCAACAATTAAAACTCAACAAAATACCCTTATTGATTTTCATTATTAGAAGTTTGTTAATAGCCATTTTCATTGAAAGCTTATTTTGTTAATGAATAAAATAAAATACACTAAATTTGTAAGCTTTTTACCGTCAATTATTATATTTCCATTTGTTCTTAGATCCAGCTTTAAATTCATCCGATTTCGACTAATGACGCTATTAATTAGTAAGTAAAATATTATATTGTATTTCAAGTACCCAATTATAATAATAATTGATGCATCTTAATCTCTTCAATAAAAATTATTTTTTTTTTTCAAATTACCTTTAATGGAAATTAATTTTAGAAAAAATTTGGAAATTTCAAAACTTGCATACGAAACTTTACCGAAAAAATCAAACGAGCATTACGAGTCATAAATTTTTTGATTTTCCAAACTTTCTGATAATTTTTTTGTCTTACCAAAGACAATCTTAAAGGAACGCATATGAATAAATAATACTATAAATCCAATTATACTCATTATTAAAGCGAGGGTGATAGGGAAGGGTAGTCGATACGTACAGAGAGAGAGTAGATGCACTAGTAAGTAATCGAATTTTCGGATCAAAGGGGCATGCAGCGCTATTACCTTACACCGTTGAAGGTGATACACCTCCCCGGGCACCATCGCTCCTTCAAATGAAACTATCCTAATCGATTTTCACCCCTCTCATTTCTCATGTACACTTTGCACAACTGTGCAGTTATATAAATAATCATAATCACTCGTACTCGGTGATGAATTGCAGAAGCCCCACATTAATATCTAATATGTCTGGTTATAAATTGCTCGTCAAAAGTCGACTGGATATTTGTCTGGATAATTAATTGCAGAGCAGATCCGGAGGTGATTAGGCGAGTAGTTTTTTCATTCATATGTTTGTTTGTTTGTTGGTGTTCTTGTACGTTCCGGGTTATTTTTTAACAGTGAAGAGGCTTCAACGGGTGTAAGGAGTTGATTGATATGACAATTACGTAGCAAATGGTGTGCGACAAGTGAGGGTGTTAAGTTGAGAGCTCCGACCCCTCGTTAAACTCAAACTACTTTTGAGGGTCATCGTTGACTGCTGGGACAATAGGTTTATAAGTGTTATTACACTATTTCATCCTGGTGATTATAATTACTTTTAATATTTATTAATTTCTTTTTTTCTTTCTTTTTGATAAATTAATTTGGCAATTTTAATGGATCTGGGACTAAATATTTTCTTCAAAAATGTCCTAATACAACAATATCCAAATATTTTACTAAAAAAATACCTGGATGTTTTTCTAACGATATTTTTGGATAGGTTATTGTTATCAGAACATTTTTGGACAGGATATTAAGGCCTAATCCGATATTCATCATTTAAAAGTATAATAACATTCTAAGCTACTATAAAAATTTCATGTTATAATTTTGAATTATAATTACATTATTAACCACTTTGCAAGCGAAAATTTTAGGCTATATTTCGCCACCTATCGGCGATTGCAGAACTATATTAAAAAATTTTATTTTACAGACTAAATATCGGGATTTTAAACCAACTTTGACTAAAAATAAAAAAAAAGCCAATTTTCTTTTTTTACCAGTTTTTTAATAAAATACTGTAAGTTGTTATAGATTCTTTTAAAATAAATTTAATTACTAAATTTCTACTCAATTTCAATTTAATATTATTATTAGTAGATTTATTTTTTGAAACATTTTAAATGAATTAAAATTTTTAATAAAAAGTTTTTTAACTTAAAAAAGTAAAAACTCTTAAATTAAATTTGTATTAATGATGAAAATATTATCATCTACAATAAAATATCCTGTTAAAAAAATTTTATCGAGTTTGAAAACCAATAAAATAGTTATTAAAAAATACGAAGTGGTGAAAAGAGTTTGATGCGTCTGTTTATGTGGAGAACTAAGTGAATAAAGAGAATCATCGAAGCAATTTATTTTATTGATATATTTATTATTATTATTATTGTTATTATTATTATTATAGTTTTATTGTCGTTATTTTATTTGGACTTTATTCACTCGGTTCCTTTTATTCCTGTCGAGTTTCAAAGACGTTTCTTTTTATTCCGAGAGGGATTGATGCAAGGCCAAGACGTGAATGGATTTTTTTAATTTTCTCTTATTATTTCATCCACTTATTTTTCTTGTTATCCTTTGCGGTGATAATATTTACCGCTTTTCCCATCGTTATTTTAAATTAAATAACAGAAACAAATCTAATATTGAATGACAATAATAATACATATATACAATATTGCAAAAATTTTATACCGCTGAATGAAATCATTAAAGTCATTACTGCAGATTCAAAAGTTAGAAAGTCAAATTAATTTATTTGGATTTTTGAAGTAGTCTTTTCGATTACATACTTACGATTGATTGGATTCTAATGCTAGTCCTACCTCTTGATTATTTATCGTCAAAGAAGTATATAGTTGTAATTGTGAGTAAAAGGATTTTTGATTCAATTCCAATTTCTTTGAAAAATTCTTGTGTTAATTTTTAGTAACGATCTGAAATGAAAATGTAATTGTATCAAAAGATTCTGTAAATTTAATTAAAAATATCTCACTAATCGTCAAAAGTTTTATGTCAAATTTCATTATTCGATAATCAAGTAATTATTGAGAAATATTATTGATTTCATTTAATCCTAAATGAAAAAAAAAAAATAATGATAATAAATTTAATGAAATTGGAATTTTTTGAAAATTTATTTTTTTACTTTTCAGTGTGTTTATATTATAAATTTAATTGCTATTTAAAAAATCGCACAATAGGGGTAAAATTATTTGCTGGATATGTCATGATAAAAATTATCAATAAAAATAATGTCAGAAATGAAGTATCGAGCAAATTTTAATATTAAATTATTATTGTCGACAATACTATTAAGACCGAGTTTAAAGTTGTTATTATCAGAAAAGTTCCGAACATTGAATTGGAGTTTCATATATAGCTACTATAGTAATCTTCTTAAGTAGTATAGCAGTAGTCCTAATCTTTCATACTACTCAAATCTTTGTTCTTCAAATTATCAATTTATTAATTTAAAAAATAATATGCAATCTCAGTAACTAACAACTAATAACAATCACCAAAAACTTTTCATCCCAAAATTATTGTTAAATTATCTGTTAATAAAACAAATAATTGCCCTCAGTGTTCGTAAACACAAACATTAAATTGAATATTTTTACCCAAATTGACAATCCCAGGATTAGTATTATGAAGATTAAAATGGATTACTAAGATTAGAGATTTATAGAGATACAAGTCATTTATTTGCCATTCGAAATACTCGTTCTAATCCTCTGTAAATTCGATTTCAATTTACTACAAACTATTAATTTTAAATCCGACTAATTAATTCATTAAAATTCTAATTATGGTTTGATTGTATAATTTCACCACGGTTAGACTCGAGGAAAATTAAATAAAATTTATTTTTACTTCAAAGTAACAATTTACAGCTAAAGAAAAATGATTAACGGAGCTCATAAATCGACGAAACTATTGCTGACGTGAATACACAAATGTATCACTCAAAATTTATAATAAAAAAAAAAAAATAATCGATGGGTGAAAAAATAAAAATAAAATGAAAATATAACATATGTACAGCATCTGTGGGACCGATTAAAATCTCGTTTTGCGATATCGCGAAGTGACGCACCACCAGATCATACACTCTTTCGCTCTATATGTGTTCTTTGCAGTATTGTTTGAACTCTGCGAGCTATTGCGATGAATCACACGCAATATCGTTGATTACTTTGTGCAATATAACATGGACTAAAATTGAGAATCAACGTATATATATATATACATATGACTGTCTGTGTGAAATAACAAATGAACTAAATACAAAATGGGCTTATGATCTTTTACCCAGATGCTCGTAATGTATTGAAATGATAAAATACACTATTCGGCTTATAAATATTCATATAATTATTTTATTTATAAAATCAGCTTGTTCCAACTGCATTTAAAACTAATTTTTATGTTAAATAGTACTAAAGTTTTGTCAAAATTAAATTATACTATTTTATTTTTTATTTATTTACAATCAGTAGAAATGAAGTAAGTGAAAGTAATTTGTACGGATACATTTGTACGTTATAAAGAGTTTTCGTTATACGGAAAGAAGACTTATCGACTAATATTTGAGGAATAAGTACTTCAATTCTAATTAATCTTACAAAACGTCATGATTTATTATTAAATAATAATGCAGTGATTAAAATTTTTTTTGTGTTTATTATTGTAAATATTGGATCGAACTCTACAGAAGTTTTTATGCTTGCTATTAGTTGGATTAAAAATTTTTTTTAATTATTTTCTATTAAGATTTTAATCAGACATTTAAAATTTTTAGTTAATTTTTTTTTTAATTGTAAAAAAATAATTTTCTTAAATGTCCAATAAAAATTGATGTGTTTTGTATGTTCCAAAACACGATGACATTTAAATGAAAGATGATGACAGTTAACTACGAATTGTAGGGCACAAACTGGTACGGATGTAAAAGGAAGTAAAGAGTTTTGCTCGTGTTGGCATATACATGTATACTTTACTAAAAAAA
>JZSA01001084.1:0-20133 GCA_000956155.1 Cotesia vestalis
AAAAAAAAAAAAAAAAAAACTTTTGTAAATTAGTATTCTTTTATAAATGCTGGGTATTTTGTTTTAATAAATTTAAATTTATTAATAGTCATTATTTAGGTCACACATTTATTAAATTTATTTTCTTTTACGATTTATTCGCTTAAGTCGATTAATTTATTAATTGAATTATTTATTTTCAATTTTCTGCATGTGGGTGGATCAATTTAATATGCAAAATAAAATTTTATGAGTTTTTAAATTTTAATACAACCTAACAAGCTTTGAGGGTCTTTTATTAAATCTTATTATCCGGTAACTAGATAATCATCCCTTATCAAAAGTTATTATCCGAACCAAAGTTCAGATAATTTTGGTATCTAAACTGTGGTATCAAATATCGGTAATCATCCATAACTCAATACTCAAATCTTATGAAATAATATTTGATATCCGAGTCGAGAACGGAACGTAGATAGAATTAATTGGACATTAAGAACATTAAGTAAACTGCGAAGATTCTTCTAATTTATACTCTGTAAAAAATCGGGAGTGAATTTTTCTCCCATCACTCGGACTACCGGAGTAAAATAATAAATTACTTAAAAAATATTTAATGAATTAAAATAAATAGTTTTTTAGTCCAAAAATAAATCTTATAAGACCAAAATTTTATTGATTAAAGTGAACTTTTTTTCTATGTTTGTGTCCTACAAAGCAATAGTATGCAGAAACCGCCAAGTTAGACTGTAAAAAAGTCAGTGGAGTTCATGACGTTCCTTACATAGCCAGTAGAATGATCTCCGTATCTGGGATGCCCATGAAATCCGTGGCACCACCCACGCCTGAGCTCTGGGAGCGAACCGTCTGAGTCAGCCATTCTCGTACAAATACACTGCTTATACACTGTACTACTATGCATTACAACAGTACAGATGGTACCGGATGCTTCAGATGGTGTAGAGTCTCTTCTTCCTTTACGCTTCTCTCAGGAGCCTTTCACTCCCTAACCCCTCGATTTCAACATCTTCTTGTTCAGCCTCATCCCCTTTTACTGGCAATACTTGCTGCATACTATTCCGACAAATGTGTAGTGTACTCTATATAGTTATACATAGCAACTGGGGACTACAATGTTATCTTCACATTTCAATAACAATAATAATAACAGCAGGGCTCCACCGCGACGCTATTGCAATCGTCTTGTCTGCCAACTAATCTATTTCAACAGTCTACCAAACCATTTACTCTCTATTTATGTTAATTGCTAAAATCATTCCTAGATTATCACGAATATTAGGTAATGCTCGGTGCACCCCGTACTGCAAAGCGTTTTACTGCTAACAATATGGATAGTTAATTGAGTTAATGAGGTTTCCTGGAAATACATGGAATTTCGCAAGTCTTTAGACAAATTTTAGATTTTTTACTCGGAGTTAATATTCTTGCAGCCTATATACTTATCTGAATATTCTCCCTATAGATTAAAATTTAAACAGTTAATTCGGATAATTTTCAATTGATTAAATCCCTCTGAAGTGAAATTCACTCACTGAAAAATTTTATTTATATTATCAATGAAAAAAAAAAAAAAAAAATTATAAAAATGGTTGACCTAAAGACCAACCCTGCAACTTCTCGCTAATTTCATATCTAAGCTCTTAAAATTGCACTTATGAAGTTTTTGAACTCATCGAGCTCTAAAAGTGAGCTGTTTTAAGCTTTTGAGCTCTTCGAGCTCACTAAATAATCGTCTGAGCTGACAGTTCAAAAGTTTTGAATTATTGTTCTTGAACAGCAGGAGTTAAAAAAAATTATTGAAAAATGTTGTTAGACTTTTTTTTTCTTCAAAAGATTCAGAGTGTCTAGAAAAATAGTTGATGCGATATAGTTACATGGTACAATGCAGTCCCGCGCTAGATGAAGCTAAAAGGAAAAGCTGAGGTTTCAAATTCTTAGCATGTTCTCGAATAAAATAAAAAAAAAAAAATATTAAGAACCACGTAGCAGCGAAATAAAAAAGAAAACTACGAAACCGATAAAAAGAAGCATAAGAATGAGACTAAAAAGTTTTAAAGAAAAAAAAATGTGCTTTTCTTTAACTTGAAATACTAAACGTCTTGTACGATCGCAAACTTTTTATCATAGCGGTAACGAAATAAATACAAAGAGGTTAGGAAAACTTTTCTCCGGCAGTTGATTTTCATTTTTAATTGACGAGTGAAAATAAATGAAGTTCAATTAGACTGTAGATTTTTGAAGAGTTGAAAAGAGAGTTGGGCTTTGTCTACGAACAAAAAGAAAGTTAATAGGGAGTTAGCGGTAGAAATAAAAATTGAGGAAAGATGAAAAGGGTGGAAGAATACATTGGGTGAAAAGGTCACAAGTATTTTTTTTTTTTTTTTTTTTTTTTTTTTTTTTTTTTCGATAACGCGTCAATGTAGACGCGTCCAATTATTTGAGCTAGTTAGACGGGTGAAATCCCTCACGACAGCTTTCAATGAAGTGCTGGTAAATTTCTTTTATTATATTACTATCACCATTACGATTACTATTACGAACTCTAAAAGTGATAAAAGAGGGTAAAGTGATTGGAAGAAGTGTGTAAAGTCCGTGGACAGTTGTTGCGCATCCTTCTATACAATTTAGTAGACAACTTGGTTCAATAGAAATCAAAGGGCCTTTTTTTTTCAATCAAATCCAATAGAAAAAATTTTTTATTATATTTTTAGATTGTTTGTTTTTTTTTTAATCTAATTAAAAATTTTAGTTTAATTGTTTATTTGAAATAAAACAGACAGATTATTTTTTTATTACAAAAAAAAAAATATTGTAATTAAAAATTGATTTATAATTTTTGTATCAGTGTAATTCTAAAATTAAACCACTCTCAAAATACAATTTTAGTATAACTTATAGTGTAATTTATAAACCAATATAATTTTCTATGAAGATTGTATGTCAATTTATGGATGTTTTTTTTTTTGACAATAATATCATAGAGAAAAAATAAAACTGTGTAAAAATAGTACTGCGTCAAAACAACGGTAGGTGTTTTAAAAATAGTAACAGGTGTTCAATGTTTACGTGATTCAAAATAATGAGCACTTAATAATAAGGCATACTTTGTAACGGAAGACCGTCATCACCTAATTTTTAAATTATTTATGCAAACAATACTTAGAGATAACGGTATTTAATTAGTGAGAAATAAAAAAAATTATAAATTCTTTTCACCTGATTATTACAGGATTGATTTTTTGAAAGGATTCATAATTAAAGATCAATTGAAATAATTGACTGAGCAATAAATTGAGGGAAATATAGTGTTAATAAATTTATAATCTTTATTATTATGATTAATTACTTTGTAGTAAATTTCGTAGAAATTTAACTATTGCATTTATCTTCATGGCGGAACTTTCAAAAAATTTTGCTAATTTTTATAAATTGTATTTCAAAGCCCATCAACCAAGCTTTAATTATCATATCATTTTATTTTCTTCGACTGCAAATAACCTATTAGTCAGTAGGTATTCAATGAAATTTTACTATTGCATTCGTTTTTCGTAACTTAGGGAAAAGGGATTCTGTCAATGTCATTGAAGAATTTGTATTATCAGGAAATCTACTTCCATTTCGACTGCCAAATAGCACTTTTTTATTGATACAGTATTTCGGTTTTTCTATTGTATGTGATTAAGTAGAAATGCACTATTGGTAAAGCACGTGATTCGGCACGGGCGTAATTCGCGTGTACACGTGATCTAATCAGCATTCTAATGCAAGTCGATTAGAAACAAGAGAAATTCTCTGTACGATAATAAGATATTAGAAACATTTATAAGATTTAAATAGGTACTCAAGGTGACACTCAAAAAAAAAAAATTAATTTGATTCAAGAGAAAAATTCTTTGATTTAATCAAAAAAATCATTTTGAAAAGTTTCATTGTCTTGATTCAGGACAATGAATTTTTAAACCAAGAAAAATTTTACTGTATATTATTAAAATATGTATTAATATTCTCTTAAAATTTTGAAACAATTCATACAGGAGTTTTTTTTATTTTACTTCCTAAAAATCGACTTTTTTTAAGCTGTCACACTGGTTGTGTCCCTTAAGAATTTTTCTACTCAAATCAGGAACGAAGTTCATGAAAATTATTTACTTGATTCAAGTTAATTATTTTTTATATGTACACTTCGAGTAACAATAAATCCATTGACAGTAATTAATCAATCATTAATTTAAATTTGGATTTACTCATGAATACTATTGCGTTTTATCATCGAAGTGATTACGGACATTATAGTATCACGTGCTTCACCAGATTTTTATGTGAGTGAGCACGTGATTCAACATTTATTTAACCAAGAAATTATCATTAACTAACATTAATTGACGTTAATAGATGAAGATTAAGACAGATACTGATTTTATTTATAGATCTAAAGTCCAAAGTCCATCGAAAAATGTATAATTTGTTAATATTTTACAATAAATTTAAATAAATACTAATCAAATTAACTAGATAATTTATATGGGATTGTTTCGCAGCATTATAATTTCACGTGATCACGAAATACTCATCCAACTTTTTTTTTATTTATAATCATTACGTATAACATTCTTCAAGCAAAGAAGTTGCTGCGAACCAAATTTTAATGTAAATATTTAAATAAGATACACGTGAAATATCAATTATACATTGAAATCTATATTTGAAGTACAATTGTATTTGTTATGTATTTAACTACGACGTCAAAAATTACCTTATCACCATCATAATTTTTATTTAACTGTAATTATTCGGTGCTACTACTCACACCCGTACGTTAAGTTTACTATATAAAGCCGAACAATTGTTAACCTGGCATCAATCGAAAATAACTTCTAATCAATAACATATTCGATATTTTTATTTTCTATAAATTTACGATGGATAGAAAATTATTTTTATATTTTAGTTTAATTATTTTACTATTCAGTCAAGTAAATATTTTTTTTTATAAATTAATTTTGTTTATTTTCAAGAAATCAGAAAGCAGAAGAGTAATTTAGTTTTTGTTAATTTATTTTAGATTCAATCGAAGGCAATTAATAGTAAATGTTTTATCAATGATGATTTACTGGTGCTTATTAGTCAATTAGACGGTTATGTTAGGCCATTAGCAAAAAATGAAGTGCCTATTGGAATGGAATTTCAGGTAATTTTGTAAAAACGATTTTTCATTTTTCCGCAATATTTTTTAATAAGTTTTGTTGAATACATAATTGACAATTTTCAAACTTTAAGGTTATTGATGAGATTACCAAGAAAGAGCTTTTTAAATACTCTAATCCGAAAGTTGAATACCAAGGTGTTCATTTTGTGGTAAATATAATTTTTTTTTTTTTTATTATTAAATTAATAAATTAATTCAAATAGAGATAATAATTGCACAATTAACGGCGCATCTAGCGCCATTTAATGACCAAGTTACCAAGTAATGTATTTCCATACCCTGTAGGGCACTTTTGAATTTACAATTCAAAATAATGAAGAAAAATTTTTTATTGACATTTTTGAATTTTAAAATTGAGAAAGTAGCTACTTATTTTATTTTTAAAAAATTAAAAAATTGTATTTATATCTTACATTGACAATTAAATAATTTAAAAAAATTAGTGGATCTGTAAGTTTTTGTATTTATACAATTTATAAAAATTTAACCTTAGAAATTTTATAATTAATATAATATTTAGTAAACAAAAAAAAAGAAATAAAAAAGATTTACGTTAATTTTGACGGTCACAAACTTGGTGAAAAATTCGCGGAAAATTCCGATTTTTTTATTATTTTAAAACACATCATAAATATTTTTTAAATAAATATTTTACATTATAGATCAACGGAAAACCTATAACTGTCGATCTGAATGACAAAAGTCCATTAAGTCGGAAACTTGAGCTATTTTTGACCGAAGATCGAACCAACGATTCTTCGCTATTAATGTTGGAATTTACGGTAAGTGAGATCAATAATAATAATTATAAATTTCAGAAAAAACTAGAAACAATATTTTCCAAAGAAAACTTATTTTTCAGATTGACCGAATACCAATTGAGGAGTGCGATGGAATAAGCCATCTAAAGCCCCCCGAAGCAGTGAAATTTTGACCGAATAAATTATATTTTTTTATAACGAATAAATTATCAAAAAAAAAAAATTACTTCGGTTAAATTAATGATAGTGAATAAACGTGAATTATAATTGTAGAAATTATTGACTAAGTTAAAAAAAGGCATTGAAGATAGAATTATTGATAATAATCTACGCAAGACAATAGAAGGCAAATTGAACGAAACAATTCGCGAGTAATCATGCAACTCCTGAGGAGTACAAACTTGAATGAGAGGAAGGGGCCATCGTCGGTTAGATTTTAGAGGAAATTTCAAATCCCAATGACATCCGTACCTACCAGACCAAAGGAGCAGTCTTATCGATTACCTCGTCGCTACTACATGCTATATAATATATATTATATATATACTATATGCTATATAGCAGTTGTCTTAACTACCTACGTCTGTGACAGCAATTATCTGTGATTTCATCCGAAACTTTACTAACTTAATGCAGGAAACTTTTAAAGATCATAATTGTCTATTTGAGGGGACGTTTCCGTCCAAAGAGGTCAAACAAATTTATTTCTTTAAATATCCGCTACGATTTTCATTATCAATTTTATTTATGGGACTCATTATCTTTTTTATTATTTATTGTCATTAGAAAATTCATTTACTCGCGTAGTATTTTTGGATTCTGTTGTTAAAAAAAAATTTGAAGGAAACTTTTGTTATTAAAAATTTTTTGTATTAAAAAGAAAAATTTATAAAAATTTTCTGACTGATTTTTAATTTTATTATAAGTTTTAAAAATTTGAAATTTCAAGTTAAGGAAACCCGTGGTCTAGCGGCCTAAAATTTGAGCTATTTAAAAAATGTTATTTTTATATGAACGTAATGACTAATGCTTTGAAATTTTTATTACACTTATTTTATTACTTATCAATCACACGAAAATGAAAATCTAAACAAAAAAAAATTTTTTTTAAATTACAAGAATGGCGCTGAAGTCTCCTTCTTCAAAAAAAATGGACCTAACTGGTGCGTGTTGATTGATCTCTCCCTCTGATCTAAAATAAAAAAAAATGACGCATTTTTAATTAGTATAAGTATAGTTATCGTTGGAACTAGAATGAAAAAAAAAAATATTTGTCAAAAATTAAACTAAAAATTTGATCCTGAATTTTTAAACTGTAAGGTAAATTATTGCTTGAATTTATTTAGTCATATACTTATTATCACGTTCAATATTAATCGTTGAAGATATACAATATTGATGATAAAAAATAAAACGTTAAATTGACAGACTAATCGGTGACATTTACCGATTACTTTAAGCGTTCATCCGTACTACTCAAGTGTCCTGATGGCACAGCTCTCATCCTCAGTACCGTCGGTTCGTTCGTCGACGTCATAATAACGATAACTACTATAACTATCCTCAAGAGCTTCTGCACGTGAACGTCCACGTCCAATGTTGGCTTTCAATCTCCCATGAGATATATAGTTGATTTATGGGTGCGCTGTTGCCACGCTCAATTTAGTACTTTATGTTTTCACAATCTCATTTGTTCATGCCGTAAATAAAAGGCTTTATTATTTATTTTATGCATAATTATCTGCCGTCTCCGCGCTTATTTACACCCAAACTCGGGTTCTAAATTATTTCATCATTTTTCACTGAAAATTAGTTTAATCGCGGAGAAAAAATGATGTTCGAAATTTGAACTCTACAAAATGCTTTTAATTATTCACCAATACCATTTAAAAAAAATATAGAAAAGTACTATTTATTTTTACTGTAGCGCACCAATTAAAATTAATAAACGCGAAAAATTAATGAGATAAGTACGCTCTTGACTTTTCAGAAGTATAAAAAATCACACATTATATATATTTTCAAGTGACATAATGTAAAAAAAAATTTGTTTAAAAATTTAATTTTATTAAATCAAAATTTAGTTTTTTTCAAAATATAAAACCTGTAAAACTTTAAATATAAATATTTTATTGACAATAATATGTCCAATAATAATTCTATTACATGAGTGTGATAAGCTGGATTAAGATTTTTTTTATTGCACTGTAAGTAATTGTTCTCACGAGCTTAACAGTTTAAATAAAATTATTTTTCATGTAGATTTTTTATAATTAACATAATTAAAAAATTTTTTTCCCGGTTGGAAAATTAATAATTTTTAAAAGTAGAACATTATTGGAATAATTTTCCAGATTTTATTAACAATTTTTATTAAAATTTAATTTAAAAAAAAATATCAAATTATTTTGCTCGCGTATTAATTAATATGAAAATAAATCAAATATTAAATAATAGCATTTAATAATTAGTGGGTTAATTGAATAAAAAAGCGATATCGGATGAATTAAAAAACAAGTGTGTGATCGAAAATGTTTTGTTCGTGTGAGGACATATATATTTATCTACATTTATATATGTATGAGTATCCATGTATGTAAAGAGTATATTAAAAAAGGTAGCATAAAGGAAGCGTTGACAGTAAAAAATTTAAAATTGTCTCTGGTGTCATCCTTTTTAACTACGCCTACGGTTGGCGAAAATGTAGCACTTATGAAAGTGGCCAAAAGCACGCGAGCGCTGCACTATAAAGAACGAGTGTACGAGAGAAAAAGACAAACTTTGGGATGAATTGGAAAAAAAGATACAGTGAAAAGAGCCGAGTTTTTAGTTTTACTTTTTTTATTTCAGAGGCAGTAAAAAAGAGAGATGGAGGAACAAGAGAAATTGGCAGGATAGCTCCGTGAAACTAAGTTAATTAAAACGCGATATCAGATATTGGAAGTAGGACGTTACATACCTATAGACACTTTTGCTACTCGCGTATAATACTTTTATCGTATACTAGCTTACAGAGAGATTGAGAAGTCTAGGTCCAGGTGCGCTTACTTTTCGTCTATGTTTGTAACCTATTAATTTAGATTCGAATTTATAGAAAGAAATTATTTTAATAAATTCCTTTATTAAATTTATCATTAATTAAACAGCTCTGCGTTGTACTGCTATTTTTGATAATTTTAATAATGTTGTTGGGAAACAATGAATTTTTTATTACACATTTGTTACTCTTAAACGTCCGTATAATAATTAACCCATTTTTTTTTTAATTTTTAAAATCGAAACGTTGAAAAAAAATTTTTCAATCAAAATATATTGAACATTTATTAATAAATACTATAAAGTTTATTGGAGTTTTTAAAAACAGCTTGTCAGCGTTAAATTTTTTTTTTTATTATTATTTATAAAAAGCTTTATTTTTTACTTTATTTTAATATATATTATACTTTGTAACTCCTAGGTATTGAAAATAAAAAAAATACCTGGTTTTTATTTTATAAAAAGCATTGATCAGTAAAAAATCCAAATTTAATAAAGTTTTATTTCTGATATAAACGATGAACGGTAATATAGAGATATTGCTAGTGAGTGTTCTTCGAAAGTGATATTAAAAACAATTTTAAGCTGGGGAAAAAATACAGAAAGTAAAGAAAGAATAATGACAAAAATAAGTAAAGGATATAAAGATTAAATAAAAGAAACGATAACGTTGCAAGTTTTCACAGAGTGGATATTCATCGTTATTGAAAGTGTCGTTCCCACACTGGGTTTGATATACCCATTGCAGTATAACTAAGACCGCTGAACATTTACTGGGAGTTAACTATCGAGTTCTTTGCGCCCTTGCATCCTTACTCTTCTTGGTGGCCCTTCTCAGCCCTTCCATTTCCTATTCCTGGTCACCCAGCCCTACCTCGAGATCACTCGGCGAAACGCCAGAAAGTTATAAGTCTTTAAAGTTTAATTTTAACTTAACTTTCTCCGTCTAGCCCGGGAAAAGTTCGTTCCCGTGTTAAAGTACCTAGTACCCGAGCTTACTTACTTACTTTTAGATATATATATTATGTACATACTTTTTGGGTGGGCGTAAAAGTTCAAGACTAAGATTTTAAATTTTCTTATACTGAAAATTCCTTATAGCTTATGACTCTCATGATGTCGTTTAATTTTTTCTTTTTTTTTTTAATTTTTTTTTTCGTGTTTACGAAGAAAATTTTTTTTTTTGTTCGACTTGTTCTGGGGAGGAGATAACTTTTTATCAACAACTTGATGAACTTCTTGTCCGTAGTTAAGTGTCACGTAAGTGGACAAATACCTTTGGGATGAAAAATATATAACGTGAAGGACAGAAAGAGTCGAACAAAAACCACTGGTGAAACAATTTGTTGGAGACTATCCTTTGGGATGGATGGAGAATTTTATTTCCGAGAAGGGAGTTGGAAATTTTTTTAATTGCTAGCTATAGTTTTATTTTTAAAAAAATTTTTTATTTATACAGAAAAAAAAATTCCACCTACATCAAAAAAATTAATGACAATTTTTTTTTTTCTTAAGAAATTTTAAGATAATTATTTATTTTCTTGAGTAAAAAATATTTTCTGATATATTAAATTTTCTGTGATAAATTTTTATGAAAATACTAAAAGGAATTTTTAATAACAGTACTAGAACTTCCTCACAAGTGAATGTTAGAGAAGTTTTTTTTAAAAAGACTTCTGATTTGCTTTGTGAAAAAAATTTTATTAATTAAATAATTTTTGTTAATTAAAGCTTCTTTTTAATATTGGTAAATTTTATAATAATAAAAATGCAATATTATAATATAACATGAAAAATAAATACATCGCATGGCCTTGAGACTTTTTCGAGATAATAGTAAGCAAAGTATTTGAATTTATTGAAGTGGGTAAAGAAAAGATTTAGTGAGAGATTCGGTAAAGTTTGAAATAAAAGCTAGGACTTTTTAGTTCGCAACCACTGGATGTAAGCCTCTTCAATTTGGTATTACGTTTATGTTAAAATCGATATCGGAAAAAATTTATAGACATATAGGTTAGGAAGATGAGTTTGGTATTATGCTTGAAATACATGAGCTTATATTGATATTCTGAGTTTTAT
Source organism: Cotesia vestalis (assembly GCA_000956155.1). Classification (NCBI taxonomy): domain Eukaryota; kingdom Metazoa; phylum Arthropoda; class Insecta; order Hymenoptera; family Braconidae; genus Cotesia; species Cotesia vestalis. The sequence continues at coordinate 11,083 of JZSA01001084.1, forward strand.
AACTTTTAAATTCTATAAAAAGCTACCACCAGACAAATATTCCTCAGTATTTTATTTTTATTTTAATTGTAAGAGAAAATTATTAATTTGAATCTTTCTACCGGTGATACAGAAGTAATTTAAAATTTTATTGCAGCTCTTGCTCCGCAGATTGAAATAATAATTATAATTATTTACAATATAATGGTAATAATAATGCGATCTAATTATTGAATTGTAATTATACGATAAAAATAATTCTACCGTTTCGTAAAATTTCAACGCTGAGATCATGAAAATTTATTGCTAATGTTAAATTAATATGAAACAATTGAAATAAAGTCTGTATTATTAAATTTTAATGCAAATTAACAAAAGTGACTTTACGTATTTCGGACAGTTAAAACTTTTAGTGGCTAAAAGCTTCACTTATGATTTTTTTTTATAATTAAATTAAAAAATAAACGTTATCGATGCTTTTAAATAAAATTAAATATTCCACTCAGAATCTCAATTGAAAGTTTTTAAAAATATTTTTTAACGTAAAATTGTTTTTTTTTTTTTTATTTTTTATTAATTTCACAATTTTGTGCATGCTTAAAATTTAACAAAAAATTAAATACAACGCTTCATATATTTACGTAAAATCAGACTATAAATGTAAGCAATAGAATAGCAATAGATACAGTTAAAAACGGTAAGTACTAGGGTAGGGGGTGAATATAATCAACGGGGGATGAAAACTTCAAAAGCTTGACGTCGCGATTGCAGCGCCACAAGCTCGAGCACCAGCAGTACAACCCCAGCGTTCTCGGTGGTTGTTTCGCGCGCGTCTCAATAAGAATCTTATTGGATAAAAAATTATCGTTAGTATTTTATCTAAAAATTTTAAAATATCCGTTCTCTTTTTTTTTTTTTTAAGTAAAATAACGAGTAATTTTTCCGTGTGTTAATTAAAAATCAAATACATAAATAAATTAGTAGTGGTGATTGTTTAAATAAAGTTTCAAGTGTAAGTGTAGTTTCAAAGTAGAACCAAAGTTTTAATTTCTCATCAACGTGGATTAAAATAGATTAATCAAACTGTTGCAATTACACACCGTTAATCAGTGTCACGGATATGGATTATTCAGGCAATTAGAGGTGAATTTTACTACCACTGGAAGATTAAAGAATAACAGCGGTTATTTTCACTGAAAATAAAAGCCGCATTTAAAGTAAATTTCTGGTGGAAAGTGATTTTGTGAAAAAGTTTCTATTTATTTGTTTTTTTTTTGTTTTTTTCTTCGAATTTTAACTGTGTATTTCATAAATTAAAAAAAGTGTGAGTTATTTATATAATAATAATAATTATTATTGTTATTATTATATTTACTTTGGAACGTATTATGTTGGACGTTCTGCGGATTTATTTTATCACCAATGGATTACTGTGATTTATGGCAACACATACGTACTTATAAAGTCATACTGTGGTGCTATTTGTTTTATTGAATATCTTTATTATGGAGTTTATGGATCAATTTGTTTAGCTGTGAAAAAATAAATATAAATTGAATAATTATTCGTATAAAATACTACAAGGCTGATATTATTGTGATTATAGTGTTTTTTTTTTTAGTGAATATCAACTGAATAAACTGCTGTGTTTATTTGTGTAAGTAAATTTATCTTTACCTGTAAGTCATTGAATTTATTGATTCAATTGTTTTTTCGAAAAGAATAAAAATTTTTTCGGATAAAAATAACGAATATCAATTTTTTTTATTGAAAAAAATTTTTTACCCGAGAGTGTTAATTTTGTTACAAAAACTTCTCGGGTTTCAGTTTTTTCGTACCGTGACTTTTCAATGAAACTGATAGTTCAGTATACAAAATAAATATTTTCATATTTTTACAATTTTTCTACTTCAGTTGATTAACGCGTATTGTTTGTAAAAATAACAAAATCTTTTTTATTTTCATTATAAATCAAAACTTTAGAGATTAAACCGATTAATTGTTTTTCTGATAAGTTTTACAGAGTAATAAATTTATTTTTTCATTAGCAAAAAAATTTATCTGTATTTTTCAATGCTATGACTTCAATTTATCAAAAAATTTTTTTTAAAACTCAAATATGAGGATAATAATGTATCAAATTTATTAATTAAATTAAAATAATATCCTATGTTTTATAATTTATCAATAAAAAACTTATCGTAAAAATAATAATAATTTCAGTTCTCTAAAAAAATTAAAAAATATAAAAACTTTTAATAACTCCGACATTTTTGTTCCAACAAAATTACTAAACTATTAATTAATTAGTTATAAAACAATATAATTCCTCTTATTAAAAGTTTTGATCCCGAAACCGTAGTAAAACAAAAGCACTGGCCACTATTAAAAGTATAAAATCAATATTTGCAAGTGATAAAAAAGTTTCTAGGTCATACATAAGTAAAATAAAGGATCCGATGAATGGCGTAAAAAATATTTTCCTTAACTTAAACTTTTTATTTTCTGTGCAAACAAAACTCCTGGATAGATCTCTAAAATTCTCGGTGACGATGAATACGGATAGGAACACGGAGATTAATCAGACCGACTTGATGTCAACGTAGGAATTTTAATGCCCAAAGGAAGTGTATAGCTGGTTCTTTCACTGGGTTTTCGCAACTCAACTAATATAAACTTAACATAGCTCGTTTCATTTAATTTCATTCCTCGAATTTTATTTCCTTACTACTCCGTCCAACCCCCTGTACACTCGCTTGGTTCTTGTTCTAAAACTCAACTTAAAACTGAAAACTGAAAACTCAACTCTCAACTCTAAACTCTTTTCTTTCATTCTACATGCTGCTATGACGATGATGAAGGATGTAGAGGAAGTAATATAATATAATATTCCTGTCCTCATATTTCATTAGCGTGTCCGAGTCCCGTTCGTCTATATAAAAACTTTAGCTTTTGCGAATTTTCAACATCGTCAAATGTTAATTGGAGCTTTTAACGTAGACTCTACAAAAATTACATAAGCTCGAGGAACTTTTCGTTTCGTAAAAGGTATTTACTTTTTAAAAATTCATTTTTATTATTTATTCAGGTTTTTAGTTTCTTAATAACGGAGAGTTTTTAGATTGTGTAAATATTTTATTATTTTCAAGGAAAGAAACAGATATTTTGATCTTTTCAGTATTTATGAAACTAAATATTACATCCTGCATGGAGAAAAGTAAATTGTAATAAATAATAGTCGATATATAATAAGTAATGATCAACTGGAAAAAATTACCATTTCAAACAGTAAAATTGTGATTTTAACAATCATTTTATAACATTTATCATTTTTAAATACTAGAATTTATTATTTACAGTAATATTTGGTATTTTTACTGTTTGAAACTGTGATTTTTTAAGATCACAGAATCGTTATTTACTATAGTGACAGCTACTAATCACATTTTCGATATTAAATTATAAATAGTGGCTTTTACACTTTCTACATTAGGAGGACCTCTGGTCTGACGCCCGGATTTTTGAGAATTTTTTAGGGATTTTTTAGTGAAGACCAATGAAGAAATACAACTTTGAATTTTTTACCATTCATTTATACATATTTTAAGAGTATACACTTAAATTTTTAGCTAAAAATATTCAGTAGAATTAAAGTTATAGTGGTCTGAAGACACCCGCCTCGAAAAAAATTACATAAATAAATTATAACAAAAAAAAATAAAATTATTATTTCTAAAATCGATTTTTTACATTTTGTCTCTCTACAGTTTTGAAAATTTTGCACTACAAAGTAAAAATTCAAGTTTTAAAAATTTTTAATTAAAAAAAAAAATGTTTCATATTCAATTGAATATAAAATGCGTTTAAAAAGCAAAAACAAACATAAAGTGTTTCATATTTAATTTTTCGTGACAGAGAAACATTTGTTTGCTAGCTCACTCTTGACTAAAAAATTTATCACGAAGGATTGAGTGTGGAACACGTCATTATATTATGCACTCACAACGCGTAACTGCTTTTGCTTTTTATTTACTCTATTTTAAAACATTCATGCTACCTCTTTGTGTTCTTTGCAATAAACGCTCGAGGTGTTAAAATCTATTTTTTGTTTCCTTTGAAAACTTGTTCTCAAGCCGGCCTTATAAGCACATATTCGAGTGGCATCCCGGATTTCAAGCAAATACTAATTACCGTGAAAAGATGTTTGCCAAAATAAAACAAAAATAAATTAAACGAGAAGCGCAATGTTAATAAAAGAGCTTGCTTGTTAAACTTTTAATGCTTTAAACTTTTGTACTTTCACTGGCTACTTAACTTCAACAACTGTCACTAAGTATTTTATTTTTATCATTACAGTAATGTTGTATATTTAATTGCTCTTTTGAGTTTTATGAAAATAATAAAGTAACTATTAAAATTCATCGAAGCGTGCAATATTTTTTTTTACTTCAAATAAACTTGTTTTTCATTTTATTTAAAATATTTAATTTTATTATTTTTTAATTTCTCAATTGTTTCATTTTAATAAACTTTTTAAATATTAATTTTTTTACACGCTGCCAAAAGCTTTAACGCTCTCAGTCATTACTATTATAATTCTTGTTTTAAATTTATAATTAATAGTCAAAGAAAAAAGAATTCAAATTTAAATCGTCAATATTTAAAATAAATTATTTCAACAACTCAAATATTAATTATGGCAATTATTATTAACATTTAACAACAATATCAACAATTACCAGAGTATGAAGTATTTAATTATCAATTTTTAACTTGCATTCAATAGAATCAAAGTCTTTTGATAATTAATACTGTTACCTGCACTTTAAAAACATTTTTTTTCTATATAAAATTATATCTTGTAGTTTCATTTTCATAAAAAAATTTACATATTATTTTTAAAATTATGTACATGCATCTTTTTTTCGAAAAATGTTTTTAATGCTGCTTGAAACGGTTTTAATCGGTATATAGCAGACCTCGAATTCGCTGACAGCTACCCGATTGTTGAATAAAAAAAAAAAAACAAACAGTCATTGTCATTAATTTTGATATTCGCTCATCATTCTATGAAATATTCTAATTTTCAGAAAATCAATTGCTCATGTATCATGAATAACACACTTATAAATTCGCTGATACATGACAACCATGATTTTATTATTATTGCAAATTTGACGGGCTTCATATTTATAGAGTTTCATTAAATGAAGTAGAACTACAATTAGTTGAAAACCTTAAAACTGAAAATGTAATTCAATTCGATGTATTTTATTTCAATTTCTTGATGTTTCAATATAACATTGTTTTGTTAGAATAATTACATTAAAGTTCAGGAAACTTTAGATTCCTTTTAGTAATTTGAGAAGATTAAAAAAAAATATATGTATTTTTTTACATTTTTGTAAATTAATTTGCAAGTATATGGATTTAAAATGAAAATTTAATTTCTCGTTTTTCAAATACTTTTTGATGTCGAATACTATTTGCAGCATCGCAATTAAATTACAACATTCGTTGAAGTTTATTTTCAATTTATTTTTTAAGCTGTAATTCAAAGGAAAAAGAATGTATTTCTTTGTGTCATTCGATACTTTTTGACAAAGCGGGGTCGAGGTTATTAAAAATATTGCAAAGCAAGCTTCAACCTTTAGAATGAGTATTTCTATTAGTTACACTAAAAAAGTAAATTGATATTTTTCTTTCTAGATTTTAAAGGTAATCAAAGTCAAGTAAAAAGTAACAAAATTATAATAATAACTTTTAAAAATAATTTTAATAACAATGTTTTTAGTAAAAATGTGAATACATTTTTCGTTATTAATTTAATTAGAATAAAATTGTTATTATTTTTATAACAATACTTTAGTATTTTAAGCATAACATCTATTGCTTCCTTAGATTTTAATTGTTCAATTTATCTCGTAAAAATAAGAGTGAAATTTTAAACTATTTTTTCATACACTGAATTAATTATTTTCTTGAGCGAAAAAAAATTTTTCTTTGACGATTTTTCTTGAGCCAAGAATTTTCTTCTCCAGTCAAAAATTTTTTTTTCTATTTATGTTGACTAATTTTTTCTTGTATTTATTATTTCAGACAAGTAAATTAAAAAAAAAAATTATTTTTTTCATAATTTCAATAACAATAATAACCATAAAATAAAAAAAAATATATAATCTCTATAAAAATCAAATAAATCGTTAAATAATGACAAAATGATCGTCTGCAACTTTATCACGCGATCTATACTGAGAAACAAAAAAATACTTTAGTAACTCTGGGATTACTTTGAAGACCTCAAGGGAACAAGATTGATGGTTTAAGTTTTACTGACTCATTACCATCAGTATTTATATCTCCTTTTTTTTTTACTCGCATAAACTCTTATTAACTTTTTTAAATTATTCCAAAAAGCCAGCAAGTTATTCAGCAAAAAATCCAATTGTTTTCCTCTATTTTTTCCATTAAACATTTTTAACTCTCGTTAAAAAATTCAAGCAATACTCATTTATCTCCCTTGACGAGACTACGGGGGGTTATAAAATAAATCCACTTAAATATTCAGGGATTTTTGTTACGAAAAAATATTCACGGTCAGCAGAACAAAAAATTTAACCAGACAAAGAAAATACGGAAAAAAAAAAAAAAAAAACAGAGATAAAGGATCTAACGTGAGTTGTTTGATGGGTTTGTCCTTACAAATGTTCACACTCTTTTTAGGCTCTACACCCCGGAGACACTTCAAGCAGAAACATAAAAAATTACCGAGAAAAAAGGTTCGCTTTTTTATATTAAACTAATTTTTTACTCCAAATTCTAAAGTTTTTTTTTTCACTTTATTTTATATTTTTATTTTTTTCGCAGATCACGCAATAAACTAGATAAATAAAGGTGCCGATTATTGGTGAATTTGTGCAGTGGGTTATCGATAATAGTGATACTAATGAGCGTCGATAACGAGAACTTGAAATTTAACAAGGGATGTGCATTCCGCTTGGGTGAATTTCAAAATAAATGAGAGGTTTTATTTCATTTATTGTTAAATCGACTACAATGTACAAAAAATAACGTCTCTATCTCTGTAGCATAGAATTTCATTGTTTGTTTTAAAAACGTCCGAGAACAAAAGATTTTTTTTTTTTTAATTGCCATTCATTTTTTTACTCGATATTTTATGGCTGATCGGTACTTTTAAAGTTTAATTAATGGTTCTTGGTAGCTGTTAATTATTAGAGAGCTCAATTCAATCTTATTTTGTGTTATTCTATGGGCATTCACATTCAGATTTGCTTTCAAATCATTCAGTCATTAATTAATTCAATAATTTTTTGTTCATAAAGTATTTCTATCTATTCATCGTTAATTAAATTCTGCAAAGTTATCGACGATTTTATTTCACGAGAACACTCAATAATACAAACACCTACTCAATGAATTGTTTTAAATAATTATTTGTCGAAAACAGCAACTGAATATTTGGTTTATACCAAGTTTTAATGGAACGATAAATTTTTATTGCGAATTATAATGATATTTATTCATACACTAAAAAAATTTTGAGAATGGAGTTTTTTTTAAATGTTTTTCTGTATCCTTTTCAGCAAATTCTTAATATTTTTTATTAGATAAAAATAATGAAAATTAATATATACTTTTTCTTCAGCTTGACATGAAAAATAAATCTTAATATTTAAAAAAAATTACATCAATATTGTTTTTTAATTTTTACGAGTATTGCTTTTTGATAAAATTTTCTCTATGATTATTTATTTGTTAAGAAATTATAGAAATTTCTCAATAAGATTTAAAAACAAAATAATCTTTATTAAAATTTAGTTCAATGTTCCAAGAGTCGAATTTTTGAAAAAATATTATTAATATTCACAAACAAGCTTGAGATAAATTATTTGAAGTATTTGTTGGCAATTCGGCTCATAAAACTTCACAGTAAAATAATTTACGTCAAAAAAATTTTTACTGTGTTGTTTCAGCTGAATAAAAATGTATTTTAGTTTAAAAACTCCGTACTCGGATAATTTGGATTAAAATCTTTATTCACTCCGAAATTCCCCCAAAAAAAAAACTAGATTTACTCCGAATGCATTCCAAACTTCTTACAGTATAAGTACGACCCGATAAATTTAGAGAACAAGGGGTTAAATTCCCACGATCTAAATAACTTGAAGCTGCATTAATAATCCGGATTAATTCGTATATATTATCACGATCAGGAATTCATAGAGCCGGGAGTCGGTATGACAACCAATCGCTGCATTTGTCATTCCAGAGAGACATCTGGTCTGGAGTTCCTGCCTCCGAAATCGTGCCCGTGGTCTATTAGTGACGTACGATCAGTTTAACCAACGCCTCCGGTAGGTGACACTGCATTTGAACAAAGGACCGTTCATGCAGACAAGATCTTAGACTCTCCCAGTGACAATCGATTTGTTCAATATAATATAATATCTACTAACTTTGATGATGATAATAACAATGATAGTTAAATGAGTGATTAATTGCTCGAGATATCTCAGTGACTACTGACGTCATATTTCCACTCTGGGTTTCCGCACAATTCGCGACATTAGATAAACTTTCGTTTATTTTTAATTTTTTTATTTTTGTTGTCGAGACTCCAATTAATAGAAAGTCAGCGAATTGGATATTAAATGAGAGAATTTAGCGGGCAGGAGAGAAAAGTAGCTTTGTCATTTCCAACAATGAGCTTTGCAATTTAATTGCCGAGATAAAAAAGTACATTGGACAGTTTTTTAATTGAAAATCTTGTTGTTCCGAAAGTAAGTTTTAAAAAGCGAGGATGGTTTTATTTGCCGAGTGTGATGTTTAAGATTGCTTCAGACGTCTAGTAACTTTTTTTTTTACAGTCAATTTTTTTTTTCGTTGCCTATTTTCAGTCCTCATTTTATTTCTCACTAGCATTGGAGTAAACAACCAGAGGAATTGGACGGTTTCAAGAGTATAAAGTGGCTTCTTCTGGTACCTCTTGGTACTTGTTCATTTTTGCTCTTCTTTAGTCCATGTGAAATGTTGTGAAATACTGAAAAAAAA
>JZSA01001085.1:0-90830 GCA_000956155.1 Cotesia vestalis
AAAAAAAAAAAAATCAACATCTTTTCGTCAAGAATTTCGCTACTTGATTTAAAATTTTGTTTGTTTTATATTAACCCAAGATTATTCAAAGATTAATTCCAATTTCTAGAATAAATTCATTTAAGGAAAAAATAAGTTATTTATCGACAAGCGAAGCGCTTTTTTTGAAATTTAAACTTATATAAGAGTAAAATATTTTTAAACTTAATCATCAACTGTCCTTTATCATTGATAGATTGTATTCTTTGTAAGATAAAATATTACATCTTTAAAAATTTTTTTTAACGCCTAAATTAATTTTATAGCCCAAAACTTTGTGTTTAAAAATTAAATGCTTTTTTTTTTAACTCACACTGCGAAAAAAAAGTATTATTGGCCAAGCGAGAATTTCTTGGTACAAGAAATCCGTTAAAAATATTTATTTTATTATCATTAATTACTAACTTCTTGAGAAAAAAGCATCAATATTTATTTCCATCAATTCAAAAAATAAATTGAGATAAAATGATTTATTCTGAAAAATTTTAAAGAATATTTATTCTCGTATAAAGAATTTTTTCTTAATAAAAGTATTTTTTCCCAGTGCAGAACACAATTTTAGTTTCTGTCCAACATAAACAGTGGAAAATTAAAACCCGTCGACTGCCTGCTATTTCTACAGCTTCATAATTTTCGAACGACCTTAAAAAAAATTTCAAAGTGGATATTAATGATAAACAAACCACTCAAAACTTAGACAAACACTCTCTAAAAAAGTATATAATTTTTAAATGTCAAATTTCGGGGATGTTTTATTGAGTCCTATTTCCTTGACAAGACTTCTAAGAGACTCGGTAGTGGAGAGTATGAATAGAACAGAGGGAAAGAGGAAAAGAGAAGGTTTATTGCTGAATGTCCTTTAGAACCGATGAGGTCGAGTAGAATCTTATCTTGTACAGTTTCATTTTGGAGATCCTGGTCCTTGGTAGTTGTCGTAAGATTGAGAGGAGAGTTGAGTAGATTGTGGGAGAGTAGCCCTGAGGGTCGAAAGCGGACCAAGGAAAGCTTTTTCGACGAGATTCTGGGACGACCCGCTACTGATGGCTGCTGGTGTAGCCCAGTACTCATCGCTATCGTCGCAAAAGCCTCTACTACTTACTACACACCATATACTACAAACTTCTCTCGTCGTTTCTTCACCCACCGCCTACTACCACACTGCGACACGACTACCGGCTTCGTCCCTTCAGTTCTTAACGTTTCTGCAACCCCTGGCCAGAAATCACCCTCTTCACTTGGAGCACATCCCAACCAAACCAAACCAAACCCAACCCAACCCTGGTATCCGTACTTGGATCCCTTTCCAGAGCCGCGGCCGCAGCGATAAGCCCTGAGGACGAGGACGAGGACGAACAAGAGAACCTCGAGAGAAAAAGTTTACTGTTCTTTCTTTATTTTTTCGTGTCCTACCTTTTTTGACTCTCTTTTACTTTTTCGTCTCATTCTTTATCCTGCGGGCCAAATCTATTCTAAATTCCCTAACGCCTCGTTTGTGCTTGTGCTTCTACTCTGCTCAGAATCGATTGCAGTATTAATTCGATATAAATTGTGCAAGTCTTTCCGTTTCACGATCCCCTTTTCAGCATATATATTATGAATGTTTTATTTTTGTAGAAGGTGCAGTTTGCAATTCGACGGGAATGCTTTTTTGAATTTTTTTTTTTTTCTAGTTTTTACCAGTTTGACCTGATTTGCTTTAATTCAGATGTATTTGATAAAAAAGAAACTAAAATTCAGATGAATGTGTTTTTATTTGAATAAAATTTTAGATGCATTAATTTGTAAAAAAATTTTCTGATATAATAAATTATTACAGTTTTTGATTTTTGTGTATTTTATGGGAAATATTTCACATAAATTGATATTTTATAATTAATTAAAAGGGTAAAAAAAATTAATTTTTACCATAGCTTCTAACCGCGGCTTCGATCGCGTTGAAGCCCTTAGATAAATATCAAAGATTACATTCCAAAAGAACTGAATCAATGCGATTCCAATTTTTCGACAAGCAATTTTTTTTTTTTTAATAAAAAATATCCTATGTTACTTCTAATACCTACAAGAATATGTGTACAAAGTTTCATGATGCTCGGTTAAGTAGTTTTCGCGTGAAAAAATTAAAATTACTTTTTATATAAAAATAATTAAGTCTTTAACGTTTTAAAAATAAACGTACTAAGCACTAACAAGCGTAAAAAAATTTCAATACTTTTTCTATGCAAACTTAAATACCCTAAACAATTCGATCTTAATAACCCGGAAAATTGATTTACTACCGCCTAGAGAGCTTGAATGCGAGTGAATTTTCTTTTCCTAACTCGCCAAACTTGCACTCAGCGACAGTAAAATTTTATAAATTTCACAATAAAGACTTAAAGATTTAAAACAACAAAATATAAGTCGTTACTCAATTTATAAAGTTAAATAAACCTTCATTTCTTCTATTTGAAGTAAAGATATTAAAGTCACTTAGACTTTAATTGACGGATTGCGAGCAGAGATCCATGATCATGACCAGTTAGTTACTTAAGTAGGATGAATCTCCTCTTGGAGATGATAATTTCGCGATTGGTGTTGCGGTGGTGGTGATTGGTCGCCGTCAGCAGCGGTGGTGGTTAGTGGTTGGATAGAACCCTCGAGGAAGCAAGACTTATGAGTATGAGAGACTCTTACGTCCAGTTTGCGCTCCTATCTCTTTTTCATCGGTCCTTTTACTTCTATCCACATCAGAGTTTAGAGGGACCGGGTTACCGCGAATGCTGGTGGTGAGTTTTATGTTCCGGAACGCTGGGGAAGAAGGAGAGCCATTGAGTGCGCTGGAGGGTGAATTCTGTGGATGTTTCAGGGGTCTAGATGACCCGGTTTTCGGGTGTTTGCCGTACGTAAGGATGCTTCGGTAATTTAGAGCCTGGAATTCAATGGATATTTCGGAAACTGTGGATCTTATTTTCTGAAAAAACCCATGAAATATCGATTGGAAAGGGCGTCACTTAATATATTGTTATTTTTCTCGGTTCCTTACATTCTTTAGTGTTATTTTTATTATACTGGAATTTTATTTGTCGAGGATTAGATCGAGTGTTGCTATTACTGTTATATATGTCAGGGAAGAACAACTTTATTATTATATTATGTTATATGATTGTTATTGTGTTTTATGTTGCAGACTGGCTGGATATCCATGGGAGACTGATCGTTTTCTGCGAGTGAGAGGAGATGGCGGGCTTCGCGGTATGGAGACATTTATTACTGGTGATCATTGGAGGTACCCAGATACTTAAAGCTGAACCTTCTGCTCTTCCTACTGTCAAAAGTGCTGGTGAGTTTTTTTTTATAATTTTTATTATCTTTAATCAATTTATTTAAAGTAAGAGTATAGTGATGAGATTAATAAACAGCTTAATAGCAGACAGAGTTAATTCTTCAGAAAACTAATTAGCAGACAGCTGATCACTTTATTATTTTAGTTAAAAAATATATTAATCATATAAAAATATTTTTATAAAATTTAATTCTTATTAAATTTTTTAATTTTAAATTGGAAATAACGCATGACATAAAACTATTTGAAAATTTATAGTTAACAAGGTAATTATTACTTATTTGTGCCTGTGAATTTAACAGTTTATTTTTTCTTAATGTGATAATATTTAGCTTTATAAACTTTTCACATTTATTTATTAGTGGAAGATTATTTAATTTTTCACTGTTATATTTTTTGTTTTAAATATTTTTTCTTCAAACAACTTAAATTTATTATCATCGTAATGCTTCAAAATTTCTCCAGTGGTTTATATAAAAATATAAAAAATTATTTTCTTCTTAAAAAAATATACATAATACTCCAAAATAATCAAAATTACCCAAATTACAAGGGAGTAAAATAAATTGCCATAAAATGTATACCAGGATAATTACAAAGTACTTGATGTGTCGTAAGAACCTTAGTACATAATTACAGCAGGCAAGTAGATAAGAACAAGAACCTGGCGTCTTATAAAGATCACCATAAAGCTTGCGCCCATCCATTAATCTGTATCTAGCATCTAGATAGACATATATTACATAAGCAAGTAGTGAGAAGAGAAAATAGGATTGCTTGGAGGTACCGTTGACAACGACAACTACGAATCCATTTTAGCATACGACGACAGAGTTACGTCGACGAGCCCGAGAACGACAACGACAATGACAATGACGACATTTGAATTGATGAGACGTCGAGGAGGGCGAAAAGAGACACCAGAGATAAAGAGTAAGATGGTAAATGTCGCTGTACACCCATCCCACCGTAAGGTTCAACGAGTAATAGTACTAGAGAGTTGACGCGTTACATGTCACTCGGTTCTTACACTTCTTCTTCGTCTTTATCGCCTTCTTCTTCTTCTGCTTTTTTGAGGCAACGATTTTCCGCGAATTTACAGACGCGTTACATTGAGTTATTCAGAAGCTCAGAGAGCTGAGGGTGTATTCGTGTTCTGAACTTTACCGCTCAAAATTTGGTTTAGGGATGACGGGCGAGGTGAAATACCACCCCCTCAGCAATGTCTGATGCGTTCCCTCACCATCACGCGGCAAGTATGTTAAAGTGATGAAGAGCGCTTAACTTCCTGTTAGACTCCTGGGAGATACAATGTCTGCGAGATCGGGCTTTAATTAAACCTTTATATTAACCTTCCAAGCTTCCCGGTACTTAACTTAATCAGCGCCAAAATACATATTTATCCGCCTGAGAAATTTTAGTAAGGGCAAATGTCGATTTTTTTTATTTAAGCTTGAGTTATTTTACACTGTCAAAAAATTGCAGGAGATTTTTACGGAGTGAAATTTTGTTTGAGAAGGATTTTATTTGTGTTATTAATAAAAAAAAAAACACACACACACAGTGAATTCTTCCTTTTTTTTTCATAAAATTAAAAAAATTAATTGTTTGTTTAGAAAATATAAAATGCATGTTTAGAGATTTTAAAAACGATTATGATTTTTTTTTTTTTTTAAGATTTATGTAACAAATAAATTGTAATATTTAAAAAACTACACAAAAATCTGTATTCAAATATCGTTACTCACGATTTGTGTAAAAAATGACGCAAAATTTTTTATTTTGCCGATTAAAAGATTTTTTTTTTTACTTTTGATGGCCTTTTCGATTTCATTTAACGATTCCACTTGTTTAGTAGGCAATGGGGTTATTCTATTTAAATATTTTCACTGAGAGCAATTGTCTTTTTCCTGTTAGCTGGCATTGTTTTACGTTTTCATTGTTTTCAAGTCAAGTTATCGGCGCTTTAAACTATTTGAATTAAAAGCTTTTTGATCAAGGTTTACGAGAAAAATAATCGCTGAAAAAAATTTTAGTGTAATGATAAAATTAGTTTTGATTGATAGATATTTACTAGAAATGTAAGCTGAGATTTTGATCAAAATTTTCCGGAAATTTTACAAGATATACGCTGAAAAAAAATTTTTTTCTTTTCTTAATTGTAACCTTTTTAGAGTTAGTGAGGAATAAAATTTAAAATGTCATATTTTACATAAAAATGTAGAAATTAATGGAAAAATTTAAGTATTCTAACATATTATTCCATCACTTTTTATTAACCATACTGATTTTATTTATACATATTTTTGTGAGCGAAACAGTTCACTGGATAAACCATAACGGCTTTTAACTGTAGTACACTAAAAGGATATATGGATAAAAATATTATTTCGTTAGATTTTTACGATCTTACTTTAACAGGATTTATATTTTAGGCCGTCAATCGAATAATGTGGTGAAGTTGAATCAAAACTATGTCCTAAAAACGGTGTAATCTGTAAGTAAAAAGGTATATAATATTTCAGAAGCGAATTATTTTAGAGAAATAGAGGGATTTATTGTCGACAGTTGAGAGATAGAGGAATAAAATTTTAAATTGAAATTTTTTCTAAACTGATAGTATAGGTTTAAACGCTCTCCTGGAGATTATATTCGATGACGCGTATAACGTAAAGCCAAGTGTTGTTGTGACCTCGTTATCAACTCTCCAGGATACACTGGGTACTTGCCATCGCAATAGTTGCACTACTGTATATATATACGTGTTTATATTTTGTGAGGCTCTCGGCTTTGAATCTAAGAGCAACTATATGGTAGCAAGTAATCGCACTGGTTATAAAAACTAAGATTACAATGCGATGCAATCAGCGGACTTGTATCATATCATGGCGAGGGTGGATGTATTATATCCTTGGTATACAGTCGGTGTTTTCTTTTGAATTAGAAACACCCCTTGATTAATTTACGACTCGTTCATGCTTTAGGTCATTTTTTTAATTAATAATAACAATAATAATTTATATTAGTAAGAGAATAAGCAAAATTTTGTGGCCATTGTATTTATATGATAAAATGAGTTTTTATGGTTAAATTTGGTATCGTTGGAAAATTCTTGATCTGGAGTTGTGCCTTTTCAAGAGCTTTCATTTAAGTACCCACATCAATTTTTCATATATTTATATATATTATATATATGTATATATGAAAAATATATCAAAATGCATGTGGGTACTCAAATGAAAGCGCTTGATGAGTGTATCATCTGGATTAGTTTATATCTTTAAAAACGCCAACAGTTAAAAAAGTACAGTGCAATTTAACAAAAGTCATTATTTAATGAAGCCGAATTTTATTTATTTATAGTTCACAAGTCACGTTTTAATAAATAAAATAAAATTTTCAATTCAAACCTCTCTTGTAATTTTAAAAAGCCGAGTTTGTAAAATTACATTACGTCCATTAATTATTTTTGCCAATTATGATTTATGAAGATTTAAAATTTATTAAAAAACATGTTATTTAAAAAAAGTACAATTATCATCACAGAAATTTCCTTCCAATACATTTTGGTAAATAAATTGTTCTCTTTTGAAAATGTAGTCGTATTAAAAAATTTTTTTTACGAGTAATCTTTTTGTTTTGAAAAAACGCAAAATAATAAAGAACATTTTTTTAGTGCTCAGATAAATTGGCGAATCCAAAAAAACCCAATACAAATTGTCTCTGTAAATGGTGACTCGTAAAAACTGTGAAACGATTGCACCGTTGTGTATTGACGTATTTAATATAGGACAAAAGTACCGTGAAATTCTGTTGTAGTATATTTACGTTGTGTTAGTTATATCCTGGATTGGGCAATTTAATTCTAGCATTAATTTGAAAATTTTTATTTTACAATCGATATTATCATTTTGTAACTATTTCTGCTTTCAAAAATACAGTAAATTTAATTTGAAAAAATTCTAATAATTATAATCTGTAATTAATAAATAGTACAAAAAGAAATCGCTTACTTAAATTACACCCCTATCTGAATATTTAACAGTAAGAAAGAAAAAACATTTTTTATTATAATTTTTTTAATTGCTGTGCCGGAATATATTTGAATGAATTAATTTACAGAGGTAAAACATTTGAATAAATTCTCTTCAGAGATATGAATAGGTAGAGGTCACTTGTGGTGGTGGAAAGAGCAAAAGTCAGATATTATTCAATGAGACCGTACCGTCTCACGTAAGCCTTGAGACGGAGTATTACTAATGCATAAACAATAGCCTTTTATTTACCCTCTTGTGTCTTTTCCACTCCAGATCCTCAGCTACGGTGAATAATAAAACTACTGAGCAAATAGATCCTTGTCTGAATAGATAGGCCATAAAAAATGTTTCCAATATTTGCAAAAGTCTCGTAAAAAAAAAAAAAGTAATATCTCCAAAAAGAAAAAAAAATGATTAAGAGTAGTAAAAAATTTTACAGCTATTTTATATTTATTGGATTAATTAAATACTCTTAATGTCATCCAAAATTCGCCAAATTGTTTTTCATAAAAATGGATATTTGTACAATAAAAAAATTTATTTTTCCATAAATCACAATCGTGTATAATTTCAATCAATTTTTTTTTTATTTCATCAATAAACAATCAATTGAAAGTTTGAAATATTTTATATAATTTAAATACTCGAATTACTTTGAAGCAGCGTTTGTTATTTTTTATTTGTATTTTATTGTATTGTTTTCCGAGTTCTCGCGTGCTGAAATCGATTGAAATTTTTGCTACGGGCTACCGTCGAATGGTGTTGTAGTGATTTGAAAATAAAAAATGTTTATTTTCAATCTGCGTATGAATTTATTAGTTTTGCAATGTAATCTTGTCACCTTGTTCAATATTTTACTTTATTTGTTATCGTTCTCCATTATTACATGATAAAAAATTTTTTTTCGACCTAAATTTCTTCATTTAAATGTGCTTCGCCGTATTATTATATATTAATTGTAAATTTGATATAATTTTACAATTTATTCTATTTGTTTGGATGATCGAGCCTTTGAAACATCCATCCGATATGTAAATTCTAAGTGTAAGTAAATAATATATACAAACACAACAGTATTTACCTGATGTGAGTAAATAGTATTTTACGATGAATCATGATATTCCATGTGCTAAATGCAATCAGACATACTCATTGCTCATTGCATTAATCAACGTATTACTAAATTTTAATAGATGGTAAAGAATTTATGAGGAAAAATAGGATAATAGTAGAATATATTAATAATCATGTGTGGTTAGCTAATGAATTTAATGACTCGTTACTCAATATAATCGACTTACCTATCGACGGATGATTAAGCTTAATTGAGAAATATTTATGATGAAATAAAAAATGCAAGATTTAATCAATAATTTTTAATGTTAATCATTATTCACGTACTTTTTTTTTAAATATTAACAAAACAATTTTTTTTTATTTATTTAATTAACATAATAAATCAGTAAAATATTTAATAAATAAAATGAATGAATAATAAAAATGACTTTAACAAACTTTTGTCTGCAAGGACCGTATTTTTAATTTTTATCAGTGTAATTTTTTAATTTTTAATTTATGTTGAAACTTTTCAAGCGATTTTATAAATATTAAATAATTAATTCTGCACAGCATAATTTAAAAATTAGAATTTTTATTAATATTTGTTTGTTTAAGCTTTATAATTAAAATTTAATCTAAAACTGAATATACAAAAAAAAGCAATAAAAAACCTTTTTTTTTTTTTTATTTAGAATTAAATTTTATAGAAAAAGTATTTTTACAATCTTTTTTTCGTATCTTCGAAATTTCTTTTGTAATTTAAACTTTAAACTTAATATTGAAGTATGAGCCAGTAATAAGATCGAGCTTATTGCTAAGATAAATTTATCATTTTTTGTTAATATCCCATAAAATATTCTTAAATAATAACTAACAATTAAAATTGATCGATAATTTTTATTTATTGAAAATATATAATAACTAGATCATATTACCCGCAGGTACCTAAATTATTAATTAAAAATCCTTACAAATTTTTAAGGTTGACTGGACATGACGGCGATGTAGAGATGAGAAGCTGAATTTTTAATATGTTTAATCGATATTAAATACGTACGAAATAATTAAAAAAAATGTAATTAAAAGTTTTTGAATGGTCAATTATTAAAAATTATACTTTTAACATGTAGTTTGTAGTTAATATTAACAAAAACTGATTATTTGAATAAATTGCTTTTTATAGATTATTTAAAAATTTTTTAAATAAATATTTTAATAAAAAGTTTCATTAATATTTCAATAAAAAAAAAATCATTTACAAAAGTAACACGAGTAAAACGAAAAGCAATAGCACAAACTATAAGCCATTTCCGAACAATTAAATTCAATTTGACTTAAATATCATTGACACAATAAAAATGATTTAATAAATGACGTAAAATAATTCTAAAGACAGTAGCAAGCTGTCAATAAAAAGTTCTTGCCCGGGATTTATAACTTGCATAGAGCCGTGATTTGAATAAATAAAAGCAGGGGTCAAGTGTCATCGGAAAAAAATAATAAAAAATAAAAAAGTGTAAGTAGATAAAAAAAAGAATAAGTTTTAAAGGATCTGGTTGCAAGACATTATGCAGGTGTAGCCTGAAGGAAGGTACGGCTTTTAAATTAATTTCCATAGCAGCAGGGTTGTAAAAAAATTAGATCATAGCAGGCATAAAGATAAAAAAAAAAAAAAGAGCAATAAAAGAGGAGAAAGAAAAGGATAATTTTTGTCCGTACTTGCCTTGCCGTTCTTACTCACTTCTTGTCTTTTTACTTGCTTGGCTCTCGGCACCCTTATTCGTATGTCTCACCACCCTCGACCTAGCCTTGGAACGGTTCCAATTGTGGATTGAACCATTCGTAACTGTTGAACGTAAATTATGGCGTTCATACGGCAGTAGATGCCTCGGGGGCTGACGAACAAAATCAGCGCTTGTTAGCTTTTCCTTGTAATATATACCCCAGTTATCGAGACAAATATTTTATTTAAAAGATTTATTAACTTTCGTCATAAATGGACAAACTCGCCAGTTAATTGATCGATAAAATACAAACTTTTATATACTATTAACAAAAAAGGCTTTATTTTTAATTTATTGGAAGCAAATTTCTGTACTATTTTTATATGCCCGGCAGCAATAAATTTATTGAAAAATTATTCATTGTATCAATTTTTTTTATAAAATTCCGTTGTGTATTTTAATATAGGTTAAAGGCTTCAAATATTGGCCAGTCTAGGTAAAACGAACATAAATACATTATTTGTAACTTTATTGAAAGATTTTGAGCTGAAACTCAAAGTTTTATGCTGTTTGGTCAATATTTGGTACCTTTACCATATTTTTGACCTGTCATTTTACCAATATGTTATTAAATATATTGCATTACTAATGCCAAATGGGCGTATCTAAACCTATACTCCATTTTCGTCCTGCAGAACTAAAGAATGTATAGAAAATTTTTTAAATCCGTGTAATACATAAATCTATTGAGAAAATGAAAAAAAAAAAAATTTTTATTAGATTTAAAAAATAATATTTTCCCAGGATAGCTTTTTATGGTGATAGTAAACGTAAAGTCGTTACTTCGAGAGTAGATGTATGAACTGAAGTTATTTATAGACAATTAGTTTTTAAAAATTGCTGCTCCTGTTTTAGTTTATTTTATTTATTTTCCTGAAAATTTCCTGTCAATATTTTCACTTTATTTACTGCCGGACAAATGCATGTAAATTGTCACGGAATTTAGTACACACGCAGGTACCGGTGTATACACAATTCCAATTTATCAAGTGAAATTGGATTTATAATTGAGATGCGCAAAAAGATAAAAACTAAATGGATAATATCAACAGCCATTGTTTGGTTTATTGCAAGCACATATGATTTTTTTCATCATTCCCGCTCGTTACTATCAATAACTATACATGTATCCATCAAAATAATTTTTATTTCCAATACAAGAGATTTTAAATTATTGTTTTTAATAAAAAAAAATTAATTAGCCTGTATTTTGTCTAAGAAACCGGAAAGATAAATGAAAATTAGTTCAAAGAGAGATTTAGATATGTTGTAAACAAATAACCGCGATCTAGATTCAGCTATGAATTTCTCAATTTCAAAATCCTTGTGGTACTAAAGTATCCGTCAAAGGAACTTATATCTAAACTGTCAGAAACTTATCTCGATCGCGACCACGAGCCTTGAAACTATCATAGAGTATGAGCCGCGTGACATAGCTCCTTGGATACTCCTATCTATATGCCAACATAACTTCGTCTCATCGCACCTGAACTTCCATCTGAAAAGGCTGTGTTGCTAACTGTCAAATGTGCCAGAACTTTACTTTCATTATTACAATTAATACAATTAACTGATCCTATTTTTGATCGAGCTTTTGTCAGTATTTTTCTGTCTTCTGGTATCTCTATTAAAATCAATCGCTGTGCGCATGACAGTCTAAACTCTTGCTAAAATGACAGCTTTTGGTGATAGGTGCTTACAGTCTTAGTGTCAGATGCGGTATCAATGTTAGATAAAAATTTATAAGGATATTGAAAATGAAAGTTAAACCTTTAATAATTTACAATAGTCTAATTTTTTTTGACCCAAATTATCATTTTGCATTAGAAATGTCGCAAAAATTTTGTTAACTGAGTGGCATTTATGAATGAATTATTTTCCAAGAAAAAACTAATTTTCTGAATTTAAGTTTAATAATACTGCTAGTTGAAAAATGATTTTTTTTTGTTCTAAAAGAAGATTTTTAAAACCAAAATATTTTTCTTTTAAGTTAAACTTTTTTTCTGGGTACATATGAGCCGTAAAAAATCCATAAAAAAATAATTCTTAGTCCAAGCACTAAAATAAATTCTCAAATAAATGAACAGTAGATAAATTTGAAATAATTGAAGTAAGTAGAACAGATCAGTGTCCCATCATCCGTAAAAACTCAAAGATCACCAAAATTAATCGGTTAATTTTTTGGGATGAATATAGAGAGAGATTAAAACATCTTGGCGTAAGAGCTTGAGACACAAGTGTGTTAAAGTGTAAAAGTTTATGAAAAGAATTTCTCATATGTAAAATGTAGACACAAATTCAAGACTCATGTCTCACTTGACGATACGTGAAATACATTATTCCGGAGCATTATGTTTTAGCCTCGTATAGTTTCGTATATTATTCGTTATCAGAGCATCTCTCGCCCACAGAACATAACAGCCAAAGTAAAGTTCGCGACAGCATTCGCTGTCTGAGTAGTTTATGAATGCCAGTGGGTGATTGCGCGAATGCTCTCCTCTGGTGCGCTCCACCCTCTGGTTCACATTGTGTATGAGCGTATAAAGGTGTTTATCAGATCTGTCGGGGTTCGTATTTGGTTGGTGTTCAGCTGTTTCCTAGCGCCTTCACTTAAACTCAGCTCGTATTCATCTGAATTCAGTATTCTGCATTCCGCGTTCTGTATTTTGTATTTTGTATTGTATCCGCGACACACCCGCCCTCTACCCCTTTTCAATTCACAGCAATAACTCAAACTCAAACTTGCCACATTCCTGTGACTGCATTCTAAGAAATATTTTATATAAATCCTTTCAATAGTTTCATAAAATTACTATTATTATTATTATTATTATTATTATTATTATTATCGATAAGATTTTATTTTTTACTGTCAAGAAATGAATATAAGTTCACTGTAATCCATAATCTTTCATCTGTCATTACAATTTATGAATAGAAGTTATAAATAAAAATAAATATTGTTTTCTTGCAAATTGTTAGGGTTTAATTCGACAAGAAATTTGTGATGTTTAATTAAAAAGATCACAATAGTTAGCTTTCAAACAATCATAAATTTGTACAAATTCTATCAAATATTTTAAAAACATGATTAAACTTATAAACATTTTATAATTTTCTCAAAAACTTATAAAACTACGATACATAAATGAACAAATTAAAAAAATTTTGAAGTGCACGACTTATAATGATCACTGAATTTTTATTAAAAAATATAATTTATTGAGTATAGAAAGAAAGAAGGAAATTCATGATTATTAATCATTAAAGTAATTTAGAGAAGGGTAAAATTTTGAAAAAAATTTTTTTTACTATTTTTAAAAATTTGTTCAAGTCAAAGATGTTCACTAGCAAAAGTTATTGCAATTAAAGTTAATTTTTTTTTTTATTACAACTTCTTGCACGGATACCTTATCGAAAAATTCGCCTTAGAAGAAGAAGACTTTTTTTCAGTTAAAACTAAAAGAAAATAATTGCTTTTGTTTAATTTTTATGATTATCTTTTAACTATTTTTCAAGCTTAAAAAAAACCCAGCCATAACTTTTAATTAAATTTATAAGATTTCTCTAAAAAAAATTAATTAACAAAACTGTCAGTTAGTAACGTGAAAATAGAGGTGAAAAAATAATCTCCAATAATTAAAAAAGTCTCCTGACAATTGTCTTTTAGATAAAATACCCGCGGGGCCTAAATCTTTACTTTTAATTTTCGTCAACAAATTTCATTAATTTCTTTCTTAATTGTAAATATTTTTTTTTTTATATTACCTAAAGTTAACCGCAAACAAAATTTTGTATCAAACTATTTGACGTGGAATATTAAAATGGATGGAAGAAAAACAAGACAACAAACATCTCGGTGCATTGAATATTATCTGTGTCTTTCATATTATACGCAAAGTATGTATTTCCAGCGGAGGAATTTGCATACTCCTCTTTCACGAAGCTTCCAATACGTGACAGAGTTATTCGGGATAGATCCAAGGCTTTCGATAGATATTGCCTTTCCTTTGAAGGTCTTGTTCCACACAAGTTTCTCATATCCTGATTCTGCGTCTATAACCTCTGTCTAAAGTTATCGGGCATACAATTATTTCCTTTGAAAATAGCAATCATAAAGGAATCATCTATTTATCTTTAAATATTTACCTTCAACGATGAGCGCATACTTCCACTATTTATTTTTTATTACTTCACAAGGGTATCAAGTCACATATTTGTGATGAAACATGCTGAGAGCGCAGTCAAAGACTGAACTTTTCTTATAAACATTACATAGAGCTCAAAAGGGAAAGGAGAATAATTTGTGATTCCTGGTGAATAAATAAAATATCTATAGTAGTAGTAGTATCATGGTAATACTTACAGGCGGTTTATCAACTTCTATGTCGACGGATATGAAGTTAAGTCTTGAAGTAAAATATTGTTTTAAACATAAGATGACAAGGGATCTGACAGTAGCAAATTATACTTTTGAATAGGGCTTATCTTGAATAAAAAAAAAATTAACTTTATACAAGAGAAAAATTTTTTAACCAAAAAAATCTTTTTTAAAAGACATAATCTTGATGTAAGTAGAAAAATTCTTTTATTAAAAAATTTTTCTTGATTTTATTAGATTATATTTGATTCAAGAATTTTTCTCTTAAATAATTTTATCGTTTTCTTTCTCACGAAAAAATTTTCCGGTTTGAAAAATTTTCATGTCTGTTTATTTTTTTTTTTTTAAATACTTTATTGTTGTTATATAATACATTGTTTTAAGTTACGATATTTATTTTTATTGTTTTATTTTATTATTCAGTTCCATCGAGCTTCAATTGCATTTTTGATTTAAGATAAAATTTTTTTTTACACTCTAGTATATTATCACCTGGTTTTCTTGTGTAAAAATATATTCAATTTTACCCAATAGAAGTTCTAAGCATTAAGAATTTTATTCAAAAGTTTATAGTAAACGAGAAAGCAACCCTTGGGTGCCTTAAAATCTCATAAAGAAGGCTTACAAACTTGCAAAACTTGAGCCTTGAATTTCGAATTGGTTCATTAGTCTGACAGTATAACTTAGCAATGAATTGAACAGTCCCTTCTTCTAATACCTGTTTCGTATGAAGATGAAGGATCATTTAAATTGTCGAAAATTTATAAAGTTCTTGCAATGAAAATTAATCACTGTATTTTCCGGAAAGTCTCTTGTCTATCAGATTCTTTATCAATACACGGAAAAAAGTAGAATGTAATAAATAGTCGATTTATAATAAGTAGAAAATTGCGCGTTGTTAATCTAAAGGCTGGGAAATTTTTTTTCATCAGTTTTCTTTATACTAAATAAAATAAATGTCCTTTAAAACTATCGAAGTTCATAGCTCCGCGCTATGAGACGTGCAAAATGATGACATGCATCCAATTAATTGGATTTTATCGTTGCATTAAAATGAAAAAGGCTGTGAAAGAGTAATTTTTATAATTATTCATTCACCCCTTTATAAATTGACAAGCCCATCGAAATCTGAGTCTGTTAATTGAACAAGTAGGCATAAATTAAATTCAAACTGAGGCTTAGATTGAAACGGGTTTCAAAGACAACATCTACCTTCGTTGAGTATTAATTAGTATACAAAGTTAATCATTTATGCTATTTCATTGTGCGTATTATAGCGACTCTTGATCACAGAGAATAGACTGGGTAAGAGTGAATGCGATCATATCGCGGTAGCAATTAGATGCGTGAGTATAACTAAGAGAGGGCGAGAACAACAGAAGAAGGGAGACAGTGAGATGCGCGTATTATTGTGTAGATAATTGATTCCCTCGAGCGATGTTGATAACAATAAATCAATATACTCTCGTTCAACTATTAGTATTAATAGTTCTATCGGCTAATTAATTGCATCGTTAAGTTAAATATATTGAGGTAATAAAATCAATCATGTCAACTGTGGTTTATCGAATAGTGACAGGTTTTATGGTCAATATTTATTTTTTTTTATCTCAAATCTTTTCTTTTAATTGCTAATTATTTAAATGCTTTACTTTTTGAGGATCTTAAAAATGACCAATTTAATTTTATTAGGTTGGATCCGTTCTTTTTATCGTTAGTCTCTACAAGTACTCAGATTGGCGTTCGGTAGAAGTAATTTACTAGATCGTACTCTCGTGTAAATCGTTAACAAAGAATGCGCTAATTTTATTTAAGTTCAATTTATTTGCTTGGATCTTTTGAACAGTTTCATTCGTTGCATAAATAATTAATTCTAATGCATGTTTAATTATTTTATTGATAGCCATTAAAGGTGTCTAACTACAGAGCTAAAATAAAATAATTTATGCACGGAAAGAAGTTTTCTTTAAAAGGTACCGTTAAAATCACAGTAAACATGGAACATTTCGCAATTCCTGATCTAATTACAATTCTTTCAATAATTATTCACAAATAAAATGTAAAAAATACAGAAAAGTAAATGAAAATTACTGTTAGTTTATTGTCTGAACTGGTAAAAAATAATACATGTGAAAATGTATCAAATGCTTTATGTTGATATTCAAAGAGATGCTTGAAAAATTTCAATTACAAATAGTCATGCATTAAATTATTATTATTATTATTTCTATGAACAAAATGAAATGAAATAACTCGAAATCGACGAAAAGAAAAAAATAAAATAATATATTCTGCTGGAAGATTCCTTATTGTATTCGGGAAGTATTCTACTGGGATATCTATCGCAGATATGCTATGTACTTACCAATTGGAAATTCACCTGTGCCTACACTACCCGAGTTCGAAGAGAATAAGAAGTCGGGGCCGAGTTGGTATATTATACGACTGCCGTTAGATTGAATTGGAAATGAGATCAGTGTAGAGGACAGTGATGCTCTGGGAGGAAAAAGCTAGAAAACTCCGGAATTTATGTTTCAGGTGAGATTTAGTATAGATATAAATGTTCATCTGAGAGCCCGGGGTCGAGAAGGAGGCTGGCTTAAGTGGATTGACGGTTAGATAAATCGAGCTAAGGTATTTTATAATTGTTTTAATTTGCCATTATTTGAGCTCAAATATTTGAATCGTCTCATCTCGTTATTTCCATTTTCATTTCATTAGGGATGAAAGTCCTTTTTTTCATTTTGGTTTTTTTAATTGCGCTTCATTTGAAAAATTGCTAAATCCACAGAAATAATATCCAATATCTTGATGAATTCAATTAAAATTTTTTAAACAAATCATGTCAATTCTATTCAATAGATGGACCTCAGTGGCATGTTAAATATAAACAAGATTTGGTGTAAATGAAAATTGTTTACCCTAAGTTAAATTCATTTATGGTTTGATCAATGATACTTCTGATCAGTTAACTTGATTTGGTAAATAATTTACTCCCACAAGGTAAATTTCATGTACATATTTGTCTTGTTGAACTTGCGTGCCTGAATAACATAAAGTTATACTCATATCATATGTAATCATAATCATATTTGGTGCATATTTACTCAAAACAAAGTTATCGTAGAGGTTACAACAGTTTATCGTTTAAAGATTTATGGTGAATTTCACAGTTCAAATATTTGCCTATTAAAGATTTTGAGTACACAGTGAAAAATTTGGAAATTCAATAAGAAGAGGATAATTTTCAATTGATTTAAATCAATCAGAAATTCAAAAAAAATTTTTTTTTTGGGTTTTTTTTTTTTTTTTATTGAATGTTATTCGTTTAAAAATTACGAAATTAGTTTTTAGAAATTTTTTCCAATTAATAAAATCTTTTTATTTAAATTGATGCAACAAATAAATTTGAATGCTTAAGAAAAAAATTTGCATTAATATTTTTTTTTTAATTTCTACAAACAGTATTTTTTCAAAAATTTTCTCCATACGGTAATTTTTGACAGCTTTCACTGTATACATAACTTTTGACTAAAAAAAACATCTGACTAAATTCATAAATTTTTATTTCACAAAACAATAATTTTAACAACAATTTATTCTTCATTTGAGATCAACAGAAATTTTAAAAACTTCGATATCTTCTCTACTCAAAAATAGTATTCTTGGTGCATTAATTGGCTATCAATCAATCTTAATAAAACAGTGCAAATTCACTAACTCACAATAAATATCGATATCAATAAATAAAACAGTAATTAATTAAGCTTCAAGCAGTCCGGCAGCCTTCCACTGGGGCAATCTTCTGAGCATAGTTTTTTTGTAGACCGGATTGTCATAAGATTTGTTATTGAACTCTCCGTCGTCTTGTCCCATGATTTCTTCGATGTTTTGGGCCTGACTTTTGTCAATCAGAACGATGGGCAGAATTGTGCATGCTGCCACAAAACCATACACGTCTCTTTTGGCTAATGCTTTTTTTATGTCGGCGATACTGGGAGGAGTTCTTTTGCAACCAATTTTCTTCATCGTTTCTGACAGGACTTTTACGTACTCTTCAATTAAATTGTCCGTGTGCTTTGACAAAACTTCTTCGGAAGGACTTGTGTTGAAAAAGTAGGCCAAGTCAACTGCTGGCGAGCCGTAGACACATAGTTGAAAATCAACCTGAAATTTATGTAAATAAATTGATCTAATTCGAAACATAAAAAAATCTAGTACGATTTTTTGATTAAAATTTTATTGCATATATTGGAAAATAATATCTTAAAAAATTTTTGTGTAAAATTCGAAAGAATTAATTCAATAAAGAGTAAATTCAAAAAAGTATTAAAAAAGTCTTTTATCAAGAAAAAATAGCTCGATGATTTAAAAAATTTGTGTTAAGGAAGTTGTAAAAATTTAGTTGACTTGGATAAGACGTCGGATGTCAGCAAGAAAGGGTGAGTGTTGACTTAACAGTACCTATACAGGTAAAACCTAAGTTTTGATTCTCCGCGGTAGTTGAAAATAAAACTTCACTTTTATTTTATTTCTCAGCGTCTTTACATTTTTAGTACACACTGAAGGTGCAAAAGTAAAAGCGCATTGTAGTCAGAGTGTCTGGAGAGTCGAATCCTATCCAGTACGATGGAGTTCATTGCATTATTCACGTAGCATGACTCTCGCGAAGCCGCGTTACTTCGAAACCGTTGCTGGAGGATACGAGTTAATACATATTATACCTATATATAACATTGAATTTTTTCCAGTCTCAAGACTCGAGTTTTTAGAGTAGATCACGTGCGTACTACTTGAAGTAGGTTTCCCCATTTTTACCTATATACCGGATGCTCTTTTAGAGATGAATAAAATCTCCAAGCTGAGTCCTGTCATGAAAGTTAATGTTGAAAAATTTTTTAGTCTTTTGCTGCTGCTATTATCATCATTATTGTAGCTCATGTTTTATGATTCAATAAATGAATTTTATTCAGTCTGTGTTGTTGAGAAATTTTTATTATTGATCCTTGGGTTCGCCGGTTCAGATCAAATTTTTATTTGACATATTTTGTAGATTGGAAAAAAACTACTCGGTTGAAAAAAAATTTTTACTTCATACAGTGTAAGAAATTTACGGAGTGGATGATTTTTAATTGATTTAATCTCTCAGAAGTGATTTCGATCTCTTCGACAAATTTTTATTTTCTATTAATGAAAAAAAATCTCAGCGGGAAATTTTTTTAGATATTTAAAAATTAACGTCATTTTTTCTTTAATTTAATAGAATAAATAAATTTAAATATTTAAAAAAAAAAATTTATTAAAATTTTTTTAAATTCTAAAAGAAGCGTTTTTTAGATCAATTTTCTTTATGATAATTTAAAGACAATACATTTTTGAGTCAAGTAGAATTGAATTGAAACAAGAAAAATTTTTCATTCAAATTTTTTTCTTGTTTTAAAATTTTTTATCTTGAATAAAATAAATTTTTTTTTGTAATCATATTTAAAACTTCCACTTCCATCAAAATAATAATCAGTACTTACGAAAATGTGGTCGATAACCTTTCCATCATCATTGTACTTAAAGAGCATGTTGTTGACCCAAAAATCTCCGTGGTTAATGACATTGAATTCAGTTTCGTCTGGAATTCGGGACACAGATGCCCGCTCGTACGCAATATCTGCTAATTTGTCCAATTTATCGGCATATGTGTCGTCCAATTCCGGCCAAGACTTCACGGCCTTCGCTAGGGACTTCATTCCACTGGTGAAGAATCTTATCATGTCTGGCGGGTTTCCAGTATTGAATATTCCTTTTACATACGTGTCTTTGTACTTTGGCGTCTGAATTAATGGACAAATGTTGATGTATGTTTCATTTGAAAAACGAGTAATATTTTTGAAGCATTAAAATACGAACTTTTTCATAAACTGCAACAGAACTTGCGTGAAATTTGGCTAATCCCCGTAATGCAAGTATGCAATGGTGCAGATCAAGGCCAGCTTGACGGTCAGCCATTCGAAAACCAAGAGGAGCCAAGTCTTCGATTATCAAGAGCGGTGGATCTTTTTCCTGAGTGTACAGACACCTTCCGCCTAATTTCTTGTCTTTCAATATCAATTCCATTTCTTTTAACGTCGTGGTCATCATTTTTATTTCTACATCAAAAAGTCCAGCCTCTGCAATCTCAACATTAAATAAAAAATATTAAACAACAAAATCCTGATCCCTTATTGGTTTATAATTAGAGCCAGCGCGCAATTAAAAAATCTAGTTAATTATATTCCTAATTGCCAATCCAATAATAGACATCAAACACTACTTGTTGAGACGAATCGTCTCAGTGTTGGATGAAAATTAATTTAAGCAATGCAATGTGATGGTTGACTGAATAATAATTGAATTCTAGATTAATTAAAAGTCACGAATAGCTTAAAAAAAATATTGAGATCGGACTAAGCCAGGAATCGAACCTGGGTCTCCTCGATTACGTGTCAAGATCTCTATTATTTTAATTAATTCAACATTTTCTTAAAAAATTGGAACCAATCCTTATTTGGAAATTTAATTATCACTTTTGATAAACTATACTAATAAATGGAGAACCGGTTTTTTTGTCTGATTATACTGCGAAAACTACTGAACCGATCGGAATAATAATTATACCATAAGATGCAGCGTGTTTCGGAGAAGGTTTTAATATATGAAATTTTTTGACTTAGAAATAATGAATTTTTATTGTAACTAAATTTATTCTATTCTTCACTTATCAGACCTGTAATTTTTTTAACTGAATCTTTCAATGCTCATTAAAAATTTGATTTTTTTTTTCATATCAATTATTATTCATTTATGTAAGAAAGACACGGGAATATTATGATGATTGCATATTGAAATTTGCAATAAATGTTAACTAGAATAATTACTTGGATAAAAGATATATGTCAATTCGATAGAATTTGGAATCGGTGGAAGTCAAAACAATACTCTAATTAAATTTCAAGTCTAAATCTAAAAATGCAACTCTATAAATCGCTCAGTGGAGCGGACGAGTAACAGCTAGTAATAATATAAATAGATTTGTGATTAAAAATTAAAAAGCACTCACTAAATCCTTATGAATACCTTCCGCAGTCGGAGCTACTTTGACGATAATGGAAATTTTTTCCGTGACAGCTTTGGCTCCTTGATTATGTCTGTACTCAACAGTAGCTCGGTGCATGTCACTCGTATAATTGTCACCTTTATTTGTTGCCGGTTTAATTGAACAATCAACGATACAAATTGAATCGTCATTTTCAGACCGGCGTAATGCTTTTTCTATAAACGGCGCTGATAACCACGCTGGTACTGACATTTTTTATTTATTTCTTTAAATGAACCTGGAAAATATATTCTTTATTGAAAAAAAAAAAAATTTCAATTTGTTTTCATTTAAAACTTTTTAATTTATACAAATCCACTTTTGAAAATTTTTTCAACACAAATTTTTTTTTAATACAACAAAAAATTTAGCACAGTTGTTAATAGAAACAATCACTTTCAAAATTTAATTAATAAATAAACACTATTATTGATGATTGGTTTTGAAATAAATATCAGATTAATAAAGATTCACTCACTGCAATAAATATAAAATTGATCACAAAATAAAATTGAACAATCCAACCAGCTAAAGCGAAGATTTGATATTGAAAGCGAACGGATAGCGAACCGTCTCTTATTTATACTCAACACATTCTGCACTGGTCTTTTTTCTCCGGCAATTGCAGCTTGAAAATCTCTTTCAGCATTGCGTGTCATGACAAGTTAACTAACAGTCATTTGTAATCGTAACAGCCAATTTAATCCTACGAAAATATTTGTCGAGTCACTCTTAATTGCTACCATTGATGCTGCACTTTGGATGTTATAGCTTAACTCAATAAGCTATTTTCATTCATTATTATCGTTATATATTTTTTTAATTAAATTGTTAAATTAATTATTAGTTTAATTGCCAATTCAATAATTTATTTTGCCGCATTACTTGTATTATTATTACTATGGTTTTTTTTTTAAATAATTGATTTGTTTCAATTATGTCATAAAATAATTGCCGAAAAAAAATAATGACGCCAGAAATTTAAAAAAACTTTTAATAAAAGCGGATTAATTAACATCCATTTATCACAAATTATCGGCAACTGTTGAATAATTCCACATTTAATAGACTAAAAAAAAAAAAAATAAATAAAAATAATTGCCACGGAAGTGATGATAACGTCAATTCAAAATTAATACTCACGCCATCGTGTCTCAGACCTTTCTATTAAATGTATGCGTAAGAAAATGATTATTTCCCAAGGACAATCATTTACAATTTTATTTTTTATTACAAACTATTTTTTTTCCGTTGTTTTATTAGTAGTTGTCCTAACTTTGTTACTTTGTATGAATTTATATCTAAGCAAGGTCATTATTTTTTTCTGAGATTCTCTATTCTATTATTAGTTACTAAATTGTACTGTTTGAATTTTCTTACATAATTAATTTTTTTAAGGTAACTCAAATTTTATCAGATTATTAAATTGTATTTATATAATGGAAACAAGACACATGATAAATAATTTGTTTAGTACAATAAAAAAGTAAATAATATAACATGATCTCAATTAATTTGATAAAGTTTACTATCTCTACGGAGTAATGTTTGACGTAAGTATTTATTCTATAAAAAAGTAAAAGAATTTATGATAGGTTGATAAATTAGCAAGTAACTCGAAGTTATTTATCATAAAAAAAAAAAAAAATAAATAAATAAATAAATAAATAATAATAATAATAATAAATTATTTTTAATAATACACTGTTTGTTATCGAAAAAACTTAATACATTATTTTGGTAATAAAAAATTAATTAATGCTGATATAATTAAATATTACGAATCAAATAATTGTGTCGTTCAATATACAAGGTCGCGATATGAGCATTACATCATTTCACAAATTATATGAGTATCTATTATGCAATGACTGTAAATACTGTCAGTGTTTCTTTTATTTTTATGAGTGAATGAATTGTACAAATGCAACTGGATGGTCATTTATCCGAAGCTTATCAACTCTGAATAACAATGCGCTTATTGACAGATTGATAAATCAAATTTTTGATAGTTAATTAATTAGATCAGTACTGATAACTACGTTTAAAAAAATTCGATAGTGCATCAAAAAATTTCATTTGCTATTATATCCAATTTAATATTTCTATAAGTTTATTAAAAAATATTTACAACTGATGAAAATGAATAGAACTAATTTTGTAACTTAAAAAAGATATTGCCCTAATTTTGTTGGAATAAAAGGTAGAAACGTTTATTTTTTACAATATCTTTTTTTCCGAGGAAATATAAAAATGAAATAAATAGAAATGGGTTTTATTACTCGATTTCTAAAAGAGAAAAATATTAAATGAAGTAATTTTCAGTCTCGAGTTATATTATAGAGCGGAAAATAGAACGAAGCGTAGAATAGAAAAATGATCTTTTTTATGGTAAATGCAAGGCTATGTAGTATATACACATAACACAATATTGGTCTACCACAGGACACATTGTTGGAGTGATACTCTACCCTTTTCAACCCTTGACCCACCTTTGCGCTTGACCATTAATACATATATATATGCGAATTTAATCCAAATCTGACAGCTGAGAAAAATAGCACGAAACTAATTAGTTATTTTTAGTTTGTCAACATTTGTGTTTAGTTTTTGTCTTATGTTTGTTTGTTATTTTATTAATTTTTTTTCCTGCATTATTAATTTCACTATCTAAAATTTTTAATTAATATATTCTTAACATTTTATATCGCCTTATTTTACATAGCGTTATTCATCATGCTCTGCATATTTATAATTCGATTATTAATATTTCTTAGGTCATGCATAAAAAAAAAAAATAATTGTAAAATTGTTAAAACAATACATAATAAATATTTT
Source organism: Cotesia vestalis (assembly GCA_000956155.1). Taxonomy (NCBI): domain Eukaryota; kingdom Metazoa; phylum Arthropoda; class Insecta; order Hymenoptera; family Braconidae; genus Cotesia; species Cotesia vestalis. Next base: position 24,587 of record JZSA01001085.1, read on the forward strand.
TTACTTCAATGTTACTTTTTACATTTTATTTATCAATAATTATTAAAAGATTTGTAACTAGATAAGGAATTTCTGAATGGTAATTTTTAATAAAATTTTTTTTCTATGTGTACATTGTAATGATACTCTTTATTTAGTTACGATGTACATGGGAAAAAATTACAATTATAACATCGTAATCCAGGACCAGACTTTTAATATGGTCACTTTGATTTTGACATTAAAAAATTTATGATGTTACATCGTAAAAATTCAGATATTTACTACTTTTTATGCATTTTTACGATATAACATCGTAAATTTTAAAATGTAAAATTATCGAAGTGACCATATTGAAAACCAGATCCTGAATTATAGTGTGACATTTACAGTTTTTCCTACAATTTTTTTTTTTCGTGTAACTCGATAATTATTATCATATCATACATAATGTAATTCACGAATTTATAGAGAACAAGACTCGTTAATCATACTATGTAAAATAATAAATATTGTCAATGATGGGAACAATGATTGATCCAGTTTAAATACAACAGTAGCTCTTTAACACCACAATAATATTTAGATCTGTTAAATTATCACTTATCACAAACGAACGGCGATCTCTTTAGAATTTTTCTGTTTCCAATTTAGTGACAAAGAAACAGATATAATCCGATGAAAATGAAAAAAAAATTCGAGGTAAAAAAGTATAAAAAAAATATAGTGTTGAAATACTCAGTAGCTAAGAGAAAAGAAGATTGGATGAGTTAAAAAAAATGCGAGAGTGAAAATCCGATCATCCTTTTTACTTATCCGTAAGTGCTACTCAATGTGAACACTCTAGATTTCGCTATAAAATTCTTTCAACGAAATATCGATTTTAAATTTAGCTAACTATTATATCTCTCTATATTTTGATTGTTGTATTTATTAGGCTGTGTAATTTTACTGAAATAATTTTTTTTACACATTCATTGAAATGTACATTAAAAAAATAGTATAGAAAAAATTATTGAGTGAGTATTCTTGCAGTAAAAATATTTTTTGTAAAAGAAATTAACAATAGTATGCTTTTTTTGAGCCTTCAAAATCCATCTAACCCCTCAAACGGCTAAAATAATCTTCTCAATACCAAAAGCACGCTTTAGATTAAATATTCACATTCAAATTTTTTATTCATTCGCTCATTTTTAACGACAATAAATCCAGATTAAACAGAAAGAATTACGCATTTAAAATATAAATTATAGTTATTATTATTTTTCATTCATTCTGTTAAAACTTTATTTATATTTACATGAAATTATATTTTATACACGCTCGTTGAATAAATATAATAATAATTATAGGTCATTGTGGGTTTACACTACCGATAATCAATTAATATATTCACGGTGTAGTATTTACGAATAATACCAGGGATGTATGCATATGAATTTTCAAAATAATAATGCGTATGTTTTAATGACAATAATTTATACATTGGATGGTCAAGTTCGCGAATAATGAGGCTTACGATATATTTATTTATCGACTAAAATTTAAATTATTATTTGAGGGTTTATTCAAATATTCATTGGTAAAATAAACAAAATTTTATACATTTTAAATTTATTTATCAACAGCATAACAACATTGAAATGAAACATAATTGATTTTTAATATTAAAAAGTAAATTCCATTATCAATAAAATAAATAAATAAACAATGTTATACTCCATGGCCACATTCTGCGAGTTTCAATATTAATAAAATTTACGACGAATTAAAATAAAAAATGTGATTTTGCTAAGATAAAATACATATAAAAAAATGAAATAAAGTGGATGAAGAAAAACGATAATAGTTTTTTAAAAATAAAATGTTTGAGCTTGAGGGTTTAAAAGCATAGAGGATTATAAATATAAATCTCTTTTTCTGTCAGTCTTTTTGTATGTATATATATAAAATAAAATCCATAGGTATTTTTTGAATGAGATAAATGGTAAAAAGGTTGAAAGATGATGAAGAATAGAACAGAATGAGATGGAGAGGAAAAAGGATTGAATATCCTATTGAGAGATTTTCATTCTCTAATTGCACATTGAGATTTGACTTTTATGGGCAATTCACTTTCTATCATCCCAATTTGCTATTAATTCTATTTTGTATCATTGCATTTATGGTTGTACTTTTCAGGCGAGCTTTCTTCGCCCGCTATGTAAAATTTTTTGCGTGAATAATATTACATAGTAAAATACTCAATAATCGGCTGGGCTCCATTTATATTTTTTACACGAAAATTTTTATTTCAATGTTAGTGCTTGACTTTTCTGTCGTCGTCAAAAAAATTTATTTAACCCTATATTATTTTTTGATAAAAAGTAGTGTTGAAAATATCCAACAGATGGCGCATGGTCGCTAAATTGTCTCCTCTTAAGAGAGTTAAGTTTGAGATATTTTATTTAAAAAAAAAAATGTCACTAGTAGAAAATTATTAATATTTTTTTTTCATTAATCAAACCATTAAATTTAATAATATTCTCAAATGAGGGGTCATTCATTAATTACGTAAGGACAATTTTAGTGACTTTCACCCTTCCTCAATCAATTTATGAATTTCAATAACTGCAAAGAATGATCCTGTAAAAAACTTTAAATTTACAAATTAAATTCCAGCGGTTGAACTTTATCTAAAATTTTATTTTTCCTCAGATAAAAATACATCGAGTTTTTATTCACTTCTCTCACGTGAATACATAATAAAAATAGTTTTGTATAAAGCCCGGTGCATATTTTTTTATTATTCTGTTTATTGTATTATTTATTATTTCAGTACTTCCTTTAATATTCGAGAAACCGAGTGCATAATAAGCCAGTATATAATACAAACGACTTTAGAACAGTACTTTCAGCACAACAGTATGTAAGAGGATGTAAAATGATAAAAATAAATATTCACCCACTAAAGAAACGGATACTTGCCTTGTTTATGAACACTAAAGAATTTATCCAATTTGTAAACAAATTTCGTCGTTAAAAAATAAAAATAATAATAAAAATAAATGTAAAAATAAAATTTTAATCATTAATTATGTTCACAGTAAATTATAATAAGAAATACATGACCAAATTATTAAAATTTCCACTTAAATTGGCGAGTTCGTCACTCACGTATGTGAACTACGAATAGATGCCGAGTTGCTCATTTCAATTGAGATGCACCAAGTTTGGTACCCAAGACTTTGCTTCCTACCCAAATACACTTGAATTAGATCCGGATAAAGTCATATAGTTCCTTCTACATTCGCAAGTACGGCGGTCCAGACGACAGACTTTAATGAGGTTCTATACCGATCTATTTCTTAGTCTTCCAAATTCTCAGTTGCTCTATATCTCAACAAATTTAACTTTATCTCGATTAAGTTTGCATAAAATTGCTTTATATTATACCGGCGACAAACAACATTATGGTCATATTCAAACAATCTTTGATTAAGATTTCATTAAAATTTTTTTACCCGTTCAAAAAATTGTTTATCATGAATTTTATGTTTTCTAATATTTTGAACAAGTGTGATCTTTCCACAGAATTTATTTTAATTTTTTATAAAAGTGTATCAACTGTTTTTTATAACAATTTTTTTTTTACAAATTTTATTTTGTAGTAAATGTGACATAACATATCAGACAAGTGTTGCGCTTTGTCATTTAATCATATGACTTATTATCTAATTATAAAACTCGTACCAGAAATATTTACGCTTTAATTCTATAATAAAAAACAAAATATATAGGCCAAATTATTCCGTTTGTACTATTGTTAAATTATAAAATAAAATAGCTTAAGGCTGATAAATAATTATTTGTTATTAAAATAATAATTAATTTGAATGGAACATCGATGATAATATGAAACTAGGACATTAAATATTATCGAATATAATTTCAATTTAATTTAAAATGATAACTACGCCTCCAGATACTGTATTAATGATTAAATAGCTAATAATTAAACATTTTATTGCTTTTATTGAATAAAATTCACTGCTATAATTCATTTCGTTATGTCCTTTTTAGTATAAATATATTAAAGGTCTCTTTGAAAGCCTTAAAATGAAGTAATTGAAATAAATGTAATTGGTTTTTGTTACTCAATAAGCTTTATTTTACAATCAGTTTGATTGGTACTTTCATTAAATTAAAATCCGAGAACAGAAAAAAAATCTATTACTTTTATTCGAATTAAGGATCCGATGAATCAATACTGATTGATTTATTTCCATTAGGAAAATCTAATTAGAGGAAAGAGAGAAAACAAGTGACTAAGACTTTAATCCGTCTTCCAAAGAGTCGTGACATAATGTCAACCGGATGAAACTTTATTTGGATTTCACTACAAATCAAATTTCAGATTATCAAGAACTTAGTAATGTCAAAATTTATGTCAAGTTATTTTGGTAATTTTGTTTTAAAAAAATGGAGATAAATCAATAGCTAAAATTATACTTTAATATTTTTATTCTTTATTCACAATTCAAAATTTTATGTTACTTATTATAAAAGCATGGAATTATTTATTGATTTATTGATTAAAGTCCCAAAAGCCTACGGTAGAAATAATAGGGTCACTTTATGGTGCAATGATATAAATTTGTAGTAAAGAGCTTACATTACAAATTGATTATAATTATAACTAGCAACCTTGCAGTCACTATGTGACTGCCGTGAGTTGTGAACTATGAATAAATAAAATTATGCTTTATTAAATAATGAATTTTGTTAAATTGCACTGTACTTTCTTAACTATTGACGTTTTTTAAGATATAAGCTCATCCCGATGTTACACTCATCAAGAGCTTTCATTTGAGTAGCCACATGAATTTTTGATATATTTTTCGTATATACATATATATAAATATATAAAAAATATGAAAAATTGATGTGGGTACGCAAATGAGAGGTATCGATGAGTGTAATGTCGGGACGAGCTTATTGTCTTTAAAAATGTCAATAGTTCACAAGATATTCGTTAAATTGCACTGTACTTTCTTAACTATTGACGTTTTTTAAGATATAAGCTCATCCCGATGTTACATTCATCAAGAGCTTTCATTTGAGTAGCCACATGAATTTTTGATATATTTTTCGTATATACATATATATAAATATATAAAAAATATGAAAAATTGATGTGGGTACGCAAATGAGAGGTATCGATGAGTGTAATGTCGGGACGAGCTTATTGTCTTTAAAAATGTCAATAATTCAGAAAATACGAAGCCATTTCTTAATTATGTATCTAGAGATAGAGTATTTTCAAATGCAGCCTAAATACTTGTCATAATAAATATACTATTGGTGAGAATGATGTGAAACCTTGAAAAGGCAAAAATTCAAGTCAAGACCTTTCCAATGACACTAAATTTAATTAAAAAAATCAATTTTATTATATAACAATTCTGGACACAAAATTTTTTACTCTCTTAGTAATATAGATTATACAAAATTATTACACAAAAAAATGAAATTAAAATCTGTTTGATGAATTATAATATATATTATCATGAAATAGCACAAAATAGTAATACGACAATAAATTTCAATTAGAATTTAGCTTGGGGCATATTCAAATTTAAACGTTAATGAATCGGGATTTAATTGCTTACCTAATAAATTTATTCCTGGTAGTTTAATCGTAAAGCAAAAAGCAAAGTGACTAAAAAGTAGCGTATTATATACGCAGCAATCCATTATCCTTCGCATGTTCATCTCTATTTACTTTAAATCTCAAAAGCCAATGCTCCAATGTCACTACTTTGATTACACCAAAAAGGTTTTGCGCTTAGCTCATTTCATCTGAATAAATTTAATCTATGGCAAAGAGAAAATAAATATAAATTGAAGTATTTTATTTTATTCAAACAAAATTTAGTTTTTATCATTATTATTATTGTTATTATTAAAATAAATGGACAATTTGTGTCGTTGATTTTTTCAGTATCTAGATTAACAATTATTTATTTATCTCCTCACAAAGGTAAGATTGCAGATTGTAGATTGTATTGAATTAATTAGTTTGACCGTACTCTCCCAGGGGTTTGAGCTATTATCACCGATAACACCCCAGCAAAGACTACAGACTAGACTTAACGACTGCGTCTATACTATATATTGTAAGCTATGACTACATACACATACAGATATTTATATGAACGACAACAACTCCTACTAACGCTGGAATTAATACAACCTGAACTAGGGAAGCTCACCCTTATAATCCCTCCTTCTATCCCTTTGTCCTTGGTGATTAACCTGCCACAAAAGCTTCTCCGCATTTTTTCCTTCAACTATTCTATTAATATCTCGAGTGTAATATTATTTGAGTTTACATTAAAATTATTAAAATAATTTTTTTTACTAACTATTAATAATTGTCTGTCAAAAATTTCTTCAATTATTCATTTTTGATTAATTATCAATGATTTATTTATTTATTAAAATTTTATCAAGTAAATGACGTGTGTATTTTTTTTCAAAAATTGAGGATGGAAAAAAAATTGTATTTAGAGAATTTAAAAATACTTAATTCAGGTTTTTATTTCTTTAAATTTGAGACTAGTATAAAAATTTAGTGATTTGTGTTTATGTCTTCTTTTTTTTTTATTTTTTTTCGGTAATAATAAAAACGGAAGTTGTATCGAGTAACGTATAAAATACGATGGACGTTACTTACCTTCTTAAAAAATAAAAAAATATAGCGGAACATAAAAAAATAGCTAAGAAGTAGAGAAATAAAAAATTTAAGATAAAGTACCGTGGTCGTCGCGGTGTTTTACTCGAGTCCAAGACAGTGTAGAAGTAGTAAAGCATCCTCTTTCACCAGGTTGTTTCCCAACAACGATTTACAGCCATCTGATTCTTCTACAGTCACTTGACTCTAGGTTAGTCATTGGTAAGATCGAGGTCTAAAAAAGACGTTAAGTCCACGGAGAGAAAACTAATCATTACTTTTATTTTTAAGTCGATAATGTATGTCGCATAAATAGTTTTATTTACTCTTCTAACTAGAAAAACTATCACTAAATTTTATACTTTATTTATATCAAATTTTTTGATAACTTTTCGGTAGTAAAAACTATTAAATTAAAATAATAGAACAATGAGGCTAAGTTATTAAATAAAAAATCGGGAAGTAAATTCAGCTGAAATTCAAATGTCAATATTAAACCTCTGCCAACTTTAAACTTCTTGATATTATATTAAGATGCAATTTAATATACACAGCCTGATTTATCTGCATAACTTTTCTTTATCCAATGCCAGAGATCTCTTATTTATTTTATAGTCGGCAAATACTTTAACTTGTATTTTAAAAACATATCACTGTATGTCAATTTACATCCAAATTTTTTAATAAAATTCTGAGCTTAATTAATTTATTTTCTTTTAATCATTTATTTTTTTGTTATCACTATTGTTATCAGTTCACAGAACCGACAGAAATTCTTGTCAAAAAAAAAAAATAATTTTTCAATTTTTAAAAATGATCAATTTTATAGCAAACAGTTAAAAGAAATTCAAATGATTAAAATTTTCAAATAAAAAAAGACCAGTCAGCAAAATTTATTAAAAGTTCCGTCATAAGGACCAATGCAATAGTAAAATTTTTATGAAATCTACTAAAAAAAATCTTTTATTAATAATTGATCAATAAAAAGGTATCAAGAATTTTTTTAAAAATAAGCTGAAATAGCAACATTGAAAATCGTAAAAAAAATGGCATTAATAATTCAAAGCAGTATAAATTTTCTATTAAAAGCCATTAGCTGTGAGCTTTACTGGGGTACTTGAGTTAAATTTATTACATCTAATTTAGCAAAAAAAATTCTCGAGGCATTACATTGTCTAAGATGAGTGCAAAAAATCCCAAGGGTGATGTCTAATGCAAACTCATCGATTTGCTTATCCCACTCCCAAGGGCGTCCCCAGGAGATTTTTCTCGCGCGTTTTATGCTGCCCAGGTTAAGTCGGTGTGTCTAGTCGAAGCAGCCAGAGAAGTATATAATGTGGAGCTGAAGCAAAAATAGAGAAAGTTCTAAAGATTGCGGGCGGAATTCTTATGAGTGATGAAAGCTCGTAAAGTCGCGGAGATGTGGAAAAAATTTTTTCCCTCATCACCGCTCAGTTTTCTTCACCCAAGTTCCTGCTGCCTACCTTGTTTCATATCTCATTTGATTGCACGCTGTGTCTCATTCTTGTTCGCCAGCTTATCGTGGCCCTCCACCTCTTCGTAACAGCTTACATTATCATTTTTTTATCACGACTCTCCTTATACATCTTATTTCCATCGGTGATGTATAGTATATACTTGTAATAATAATCACAATAACTATTACCGAGGCTGTGAGAACTCATCTTGCGTCGGGTCTTGATTAGACGCATAATTTTATTCTTTTGTCATTATTTATCTCTTTCATTTACTGTCATTCGTTTACTTGATATCGTTTATCATTTCTGATAAATGATTTCGTTGATAAATTCGGTAAATAAATTCTATAAAAAAAAAAAATATATTTTTTTAATAAAAAAAAATATCCTTCGTTTTCTGGTTAGTTTAGTTAGATTTGATAAAATCATAAATTTAATCATATTAATTTCTTATTTAAGTAAAATTAATGTATTTATTAACTATTTATTATTTAAAAAAAGAATTTTTATAAAATTACTGTATTTTTTATAAATTTTCATACAATATTTGTAAAATTTGTCATTTAGTCGATTGGCTTTGGTATAAATCAAGAATAGAATCTAATATTCTTAATTAAATAAAATTTTTTTTTAATAGAATTCGTTGTTTTTATTCAAAAATTTTTTTTTCTCAAAACTCGTTTTATTATTAAAGAAAATTTTAAAATCTAAGTACTAAAAATATGATATTATCATTTTTGTGAATCCTAATCAAATTTTTTATAAAAAAACACATTATTTTAAACTAATTATAATTTTTTTTTTCTTTAAGAATTTTTTTTTGCTTAAAGAATAAATTTCTTTATTCAAAATACTAAAAAAATTTACTGTAGGTATTAAGTGATTGAATTGTAAGTGCAGACAATTTTTTGGATAGCTTAATTAACCGAAAGAGTTTTTTTTTTGGTTTAAGTAAATAAAACTCTTGCAAAATTTATGGCTTAAAAATTTTTTTTGCCTCGAATTTAAATTGAAAAAGTTAAATTAAATGAAAAAAAATTTATGTAATAGGAAAAAAATCCTTTAATGGTTAATAAAATCTGAAATTGTTTATAAATTATTGATCCTCAGCAAAGAGAACATTTGATGTACGTTAAGATTTTGAGGAAAATCCAATAAACCCATGAATGGCGTCGGAGCGAAATCGCGTTGTTCTACTCGGTATAAAGTCTTAAGGAGACCCCATAAATATGGTGATTCACCGAGAAGTACTTTAATACCCCTCATAATCGAATGTGCAAGCGACCCCTATTGAGCGTGTATACAAGGATCTTCGGTGAATTATTGAACGATCTCAAATGACCCGAAAACAAACCCACGTCCAATAAACTATTTAATCGAGAAGTGAGACCGGGTCGGAGCCTGAGAGCAGAGAAAGGAGACTGAGGGTTACTCTGAGTACACTTGATCCAATTTACATAAAATCCGTTTGCGTGAGTTTTACTCGTGGTACTTGCGCCCTTCTTTCACAATGTCATCATTCGGAACTTTCTATCAGAACTTTTAACATTACAGACCTTCTCTTTTTGTTTTTCAGAAGATAGTTTTAATGAGGTAAATATTAGGTTCGGTCAGGCAAAATGAAGATTTGTAAAATTATGAAGTTATTTTTTTTACTTGAAAAAAATTTACAGTCGATAAATGATTAGATTGAAATTCAAGAAAAATAAAATGAATGAAAATTATTCTCTTCAGAATTTTAATTGAGCTTTGAAATATTCTATTTCAATTGATTCAAAAAGTTTATCATCAACTTCAAGGAAATAAAACAAAGAGAAAAATTTTGCCATTTAAGAATTTCATGAATTTAACCAAACTTTTTACTATTTTTAAAAAATTTTTTTTCTTGCAAAAACATTCATTTAAAATATTGTTAACTATAGTTTATAAAAACTGTAATTTTTTTTTGGTATTTTAAATTAAAACAAAATGTATGAATTTTTTTTTCACGAATCTAGTCGTAAGATTTGTTCGAAATCTTACCCGTTAATTTTTTTCAAATTATGATTTTTTACTACATCAAAATAAAATTATTTCTTACAAAGTTTAAATCCTCAGAAATATTTCACTATAACAAAAATTAATTATAATTACATATTTAATACATTTTTCAAATTACAAACGACTAATAAATATCTTTAATACAGACTGTGGCTAATCGGATGTTTTAACCCAATGCAAACCGTATTAGCGGTTTATAGACATGAGTTCAAGTTAACTTTTGGTAGATTGTCGTTAAGTACATAAATTTACTGACTTAGTGAAGCCGAGTTGGCTAGTAGACTTTTAACCGACCACTAATAACCCACTGTGGTCCATATTTCATCTATCAAGTCTCAAAATTATTTCCAAATCTTGACCGCATTTTCAAAATTAAGTTGAATTTTTGGCGGTCAACCTAAAAACTTTCCGACATTTTTGTCTTTTAAAACTGCTTTTTCTCTGGACACTAAATTAAAAAAAAAACTTTTGAAATTCGGCGAGGGTCAATCAATAGCTTCCGTTTCTCTCGCTTGACTTAGCCCGTGGGAAGTTGAACCGGAAGTTTTTGAGAAAAAAAAAAATAAAAGTAAGTTAAAAAATAAAATTTTTATAAATCCCGAGTATTTCCACTAGACAAAGTTGCACTCGAGCACATAGTATTAAATAAAAAAGTTTACAATGTTAGTGTGTATCGACGAACAATAGATTGGCACGTACTTTTAAAAGTCTGACAGCCTTTCCGCAAGTCTATACGGATTTTCTATCAGACTTTTTTACGAGGATTTACTCAGTCTCACTCTAAAACACTCGATCAAAACTTTCAACTCTGACTTAGAGTTAAGTTTATATCATTACTGTTAGTTTTGAGGGTTTAAGGATAATTGTATCGACAATTTAAGTCATCACTTATCTTATTTACTTCGTCTATTTAATGGAAAGTAAAACTTTGATGCAAATAACAAAAATTTAAAAATTTCAATTTTTACTGAGAAATAATCTAACATTTTATACACGGAAAAAAATTTTTTTTAAATTTACCAATACATTTCCGTAAAAAAATTATTATTGGACATATTGTTTCTAAAAGAATATTATTATTATAAATTTTATATTTTGTAAAAACTAGATTTTAATTTAATGAGATTAAATGTTTAATTAATTTTTTAAAATTGCAAAAATATTTTTCAAAAAAAATCTTATTAAATTAAAGTAATAAAAAATGCAACATTACGAAAAAAAAAACTAGATGAAAAAATTTTTCAATTTCTTTGTTTTAAAATGGGACACCATCAGACGTATCATGATTAAAAAAAATCAATGCAAATTCTTTAACAAGCCTTTGCCTCGCGTGATTCAACAGAATTATTTTATCCATAATTTCTACTCCCTCGGAAATGTAAAATTCCACTTGTAAAAAATTAAATTAGCTATACAATATAATTATTGGATAAATTAAATTTCTAGCAAACAAACCATCGACTGTCCAATTATTATAAAACGATGAAATAATTACACAATTTTCGATGCAAAAATTATTTTAATAAGTAATCAAGTGGAATAAATACCCGGTAGATTAAATAACTAATTACCTTAAAAGTATCTCACGATTATTAAATTACAATTTATAATGAAATTCTTTGCAAATTATATTAAAAACTTTTTTTGTTAATAAATTTCTACATAACATCACAAAATGTTATAATTAAATTAAAATGGATAAGCTTTAAATATAAAAAAGCAGAGATGAAGTAAGAAAAAAAAGATATGTCGAGTAATTTTGGTATGTTCATATAATATTATCGGCAAAAAAAAAGTCCGACGACTTACATGAGGTCGAAGCTTTTACCGATAGTTCGCCACGTGAAACTTTTCGCCACAAAGTTGTGAGCTTTGAAGCGCGAGCTTTACCGGGCATTTGCGCTTGTGTTAAACTAATGTTGTTTTTTTTTTTTTATTTTTTAAAATCAAAATATAAAACTACTTTGTTTTCTTTCACGTGAACTGCATCATAGCAAACACATTTTATATTTTTTTCCTGTCAAAAACATTCTGCGCTGTAGCATCCATTTCAGCTGAATTTTTGTTTAATCAGAACTTTCTCTCAGTTTCAACAAACAGTCTAAAAAATCAAGACTTGGACATATTTATATACATATATATAAATATAAATGCATATTCATGGATCCAAACACATGAGATGTGGATTTAATTATTACGACTGAATGAGTGTAACTGATATGCGATCGGCGATTGATGGTCGGTAAATCTGATGGGAATCTAAACAAGACAAATTTACGGAGAAAATTTGTAGGCAATTGAGCTGGTGGCTCGCACGAGCAGGCATGATGGAAATAGCCATGAATATATAACTAGCTGTGTACTATATGGAGTATACCGTATGTTACGTTAGCATGTTTCAATTAATCGTATACTTAATAAGCAAATCCGTAGCTAATACGTGTGGGTCAAGTACGTATATGTACGAGTCATTCATACCCGTATACCGAGGGTTTCAAATGAGAAAAGCTCTATGGATGAACGTGTTACCGCACAAAGCTGTATTCGCATAACAATACACTCTATTACCATACACAAATTAATGTATTATCACATGCTAATCGATTTTTTTACATTGAAATTTATATATTTTTGTTTCATCCGTTTATTTCCAAGGTTTTAATTTTGTTACTACATATTTATTGGGATTAATAGCTTCGGCTTGACGGTAATTGGAAAAATAATTGCTAGTGTTTTGGAAAGGTTTGTAAGAGCAACTGTGTGGCGGAGAATCCGAATATTAATTTTAGTCAATGATTTTTTAATTTTTTTTAACAACGCTTTGTATTATTTCGTTTTATTGATAATTTCTTAGTATATTTTGTATTGTTTTTTGACATTAAATTAATTTTTAATTAAAAATGTGAACCTTAAATACTTGAGTACAATAAAAAAATATGAAAAATGACGTTGGAGCGCTGAAAACTTTGCGAAAAAATATTTTAATCATAAAAACTCAAAGTGGGTTTTAAAGCTGAGACTTTGAGGATTTTAAAAATCTCGGCGAATACATAAAAATAGTTATCTGTTTAATTTTAATCTTTGATCAAAATTTTGAAAATTTTTTATAAATATACGAAAATATTTTTAGCCACAAATTAACGTTTCGATATTTCCAATAATACAAAATTCAACTATAAAACTTAATTTTATATAAGGAACAATTTAAAGTGATAAATTTTATCGGAAAAAAAGTGCATTCAAATATCTAATATATAAACATAAAACAAATCATAAAATATCATAACTCAAGACTTATGATCGACATAAGATACGAGTTAATATTAAGATCACGTTCCACTCTAATGGCCGATAAATAACAAATGACCAAAACTACCCGGAGCGATCTTTCATTGTAAGAAATAACCTGACGAAAGTTGGGCAGCTTTCGAGCTCTCACCTTCCACACTTTATCCATCTCTTCTTTCCTCGGCATATCTATCTCTACTGTCCATATCTCTTTTACTTTCCTATCCACGCCATCACGGTTCAATTCCCGAGGTATTCCCCAGGCAACTTGCAACACGCTTCCCAAAAGTCTCGTGCATTTCTTATTCTTCTTTCGCCTCTAGAATATTTAAAAGTTCTTCTTCATAAAAATAAAAATAAAAATAAAATTTCCAACATACCATTTTAAAATACAATATCATCCAGGTTTTCAATTAACGATGTACCTTAAATTTTATTTTCCTCGAACAATTACCTCACAAACTATCGAATAAGCGAAGAGGAAACAAAAGAGAATTTTTAAAAGCTCCAACTAAACTTTTTCCCAATCCATCCGGCAAAACAAAAAAACTTAACATAATTCTTTTCTAGGATGTCGATTAGTGTCTTAGCCGTCACTGATATCCAAGTAGGTTGTGTACCATCTTTCAAAATCCATACGCACACACATATTATGAATACATGCATCAATGTATATATTTGGGATAGTAAATAGTGTCGCGCACATCTACGTAGTATACCGTAGGGATAGATGTGTTTGAACGCGAAGTTTATGCGTTCGAAATCTGTTGACAAACTCTATTTACGAGCCGAAGAGTACAGTTACTGTGTAAACCATATGGTTAATAGAATATTCCTTAAACCTACCTGTTAGTTGTACTTTCCGCGCTAAGGAATATTCCAAAAGTGTTGTTGTAAATTTATAATCCTCTGGTGTACACTTACATACACAGCTAGAGGAATAGATACAAACATAGAGGGATCTGTAGACGTGATAGTGCATACATATATGCAGGATTTTAGTCCCTCTGGGTACCAGCAGAAACTTAAAGTTATATACAGGCATAAACATATTAAACGTAGAATCGTGAATTTCAGTATTGCCAAAACGGCTTTTCCTGGGCGATATTATTGCACTTTTGGAACTAATGGTGCTAGGACAATCTGAATCAAAACTATTATCTGTGGTATTGTTACTGTTAATATTATTGCTCGGAGATAAGGTTCAGTAGGGTAGCATAATTTTCATATTTATCACAGTATGCTCAGACTGTAATCTGTGGAAGTATTCATTTATTTTTGTGGTATCATGGGAAAAAATTTTATGGATAGCTATATGTCATTGTATATGAGAATAAAAAAAGAATTTAGTACAATTTTTTTATTTTTTTCATCTAAGAATATGGGCATCAATTAATATCATAAATAAGCTACGTATGAGAGCTAATAAAATTATTTTTACTAGAACTTAAGTATTCAATTTATAAATTATGATGTCATGATTATGATTATATAAACAGTAAAAAAATTTCAGAACAATGATAAAAAATTTTTAATTTTCTTTAAATGATTGATAAATAGATTATGTAAACGTTTCTCGTGACCTTTAATGGGTTTCCTGAACTTTCCTTTCATGGGTTGCATCGTGAATCATAACATACGACCTCGAATAATATATAATTACGCATTCATGAAATTATTATCGTTCAGTTCACGAGCACTTTACAAACAGTATAATGTTATATATTATACACACGTATTGAAATTGAGATTGAAACACTTCAAACGATTTCATGGTAAAATTAACATACGCAATAACTGAGAGATAAATTAACTACAATATTTATCAAACCGCCATTTTATTTCATTATACACGAGTTAATGGAAAATTTTAAAGATGCAATTAACGTTTAATGATTTTTGGTAAATAAATTTTGTGTTTCTATTTGTTTAAGTCCGCTGATATTAAATTTTAATAGTTTTTGATGTGTAAAAAGAATTTTTTAAAAATTATTATTTAATTTCAAAAAATAATTTTGAGCTTATAGTATTAGAATTGTTAATGGTTTGATTTCATTGATCTTAACAAAAATTAATCACGCATTGATAGAAGCTAAAGCCCAGAAATTGATATGAGACAAACATGGATAGTATGAGTTTGATCAGTATCTTGCTATTGCACTGATATTTGCGGAAGAAACTACGCAGATAATCGTAGGATCAAAGATACTCAAATTTCAGTGATTAAATTGAATGTATGAGCATGTGATATTATTCTAAGTTTCTGATCAGTCGTAATAGGATCTTCGTGTAGTAATTAATACTTGCAGTAGTTGCTATAATTACACATTTCTAGATCTGTTGACTGTATACCTAGGAAACGCATTTCCCAAATTTGATTAATGGAATATTTCAGAGGACCCCGATCAAATGTCAACCATTATGGAGATTGTTGATATTTATCTTATGCACTGATCGAAGGATTTAGTTCTATTTGATGAGATTTAGTAATAATTACTAAATGATTCAGTAAAAAACCTTCAATTACCAAATATTTAGTAGTATTTAAAAAATTATTTATTACCACGCAATAATAATTTCAAAATCAATTGGTACAAGTACAAACAATATTTATATAACGCATACAACAAATTTAAAAATTAAACTGACTTAAAATATTTCGTAAGCTTTCGCTTGTAACATTTTACCTCAACATTTAGTTTAAATATATATGTAATTAAATAATTAAATAATAATAATTATCATTATAAGAATTTGTTAAATGAAATTGTAAATTCCACGCGTATTTCTCTTCAA
Source organism: Cotesia vestalis (assembly GCA_000956155.1). Classification (NCBI taxonomy): domain Eukaryota; kingdom Metazoa; phylum Arthropoda; class Insecta; order Hymenoptera; family Braconidae; genus Cotesia; species Cotesia vestalis. The sequence goes on from JZSA01001085.1 coordinate 40,883, forward strand.
CAGAATTAAATTAATTAAACCCTTGTATTCTCTATCTGTAATTTATTTAATTTTATTTAAAATTTATCACATGTGCATACACACGTTTATGTACATAATTAAACCAGCACCAAAAATTCACAAGCTTACTCTAGTTGTTTTAATTAAAGTAAATTCATATTATCTTTTTGAAAATGTATTTATTTTTGACTTTGCATCGTATTTTTTATTATTCCTTCAATAATAATACACCGTCATAAGTATAATAATAGCGCGCTACAGCAGCTACTTTGTAGTCGCAACTCCGTTTTACCTTCAACAAGACTACAGCATTTACTAAACAGGAACAAGCTTAACAAGCTTTATAATTATAAATAACAAGTACATAATTATAATTACCATCAATTTTTTTTTTTGACGGGTAAAAATATCCAATTAACAGAGAACTATTTTGAGCAAGCTCCAATTTGCCCAGAATGAACGTCGGAAGCGGCGGAGTACAGTGACATAAAAGAAACAATAAAGTTTATAGAAAAAGTTAGCAGCGCAGCGGAAAAGAAAAATGCTTTACTCTATTGGCGTCAATCGTATAATCGGAGGAATAATTATTCACTTGGCTGTGTCGTAAATTTTAGTGAGTGGAATACTGAATCGAACGCGACACAGCACGGGTTCCATTTTGTTGCCTCTCTACTAGGCGACTGCTATAAATCGTGATTTCCCTCCGCTAAACTACCGGTTACTACATACGTTTGAACATGAACACTCCTAACATACATACATACATTCATATGGATATTTTTTGTTGCCACCTACATGCGCCAGTCTACAAATACATAAATTTTTTACTGTGTACTATTTTTCGACAGTAAAAAATGAGAAGTCATTTTGCTGAAAATTCATTTATCATTCATTTCTCTTATTAATTTTTAATTCACTTTTTTCGTATTCCAATTCGTTCAAATATTTTATATTATTTATAATTTCAATTAAAATTTAATAATCATATTCAAAAGTACTTAGATAAAGGGATTGTGTCGTATTTATTTCAGTTTTAGTGTAAGACTCGGATAATTAAAAAAAAAAAAAAAAAAAAAAAAAAAAAAAAAAAAAAAAAAAAAAATGTGATTTAAATTTAAGTATTTTTTTTCTGTCCGTAAGCTGCCTAATAACTAAATTTAATTAATTAATTAAATGTAAAATCACATAATCAAATTCTTAATCGACAATAGAATCCTACTAATTTTGATTGATTAATAAATTTTAAACATACCATTATTAATCACAACAATGAATTCGAATTATAATAACAGGGTGGTATTTATACAGATAATACCTTCCGATTCTAGTGTGATTGAAATCTAGTTTGCCCACACTCACCGAAACCACTACGGAAATTTCGTATTTCCAATTTGTCGGCAAACATACTCTATCGGATGTTTTGTGAAGAACATGTACAATAAAAGGGAAATAACATGAGCGAGAGAGGTTTTGTGATACGCAAATATATGTTCCGGCATTACTCGAAATACCAGGGAAAAACAATAACCACTTGAATCAAGTGTATAAAGATCGTATTCAGTTTGTACACGTGTGAGGTGTGAAAGTGGTTAGCGAAGCTTTAGTCAAAGAGAATTCGCGTGTACATCCGAGGGCATACCAGAAAATGAGATGCCCCGTGTGCAGAGTTCGCCGTACAGGGGCTAGCACAGTGAACTCGGGAATGGGAGAAAAGTTTGAATTTAAATTAAATGCGCGAATTGCTCGCATACTCACGACTGCTTGAATAACGCACTCAATATCCTGTTCGCTTATACCTGGCTCAAATTCCATTCAGTTTAAATAATTTTCGGTTTAAATTTAATAAAAACTTTTAAGTAACAATAATAATTAATTTTGCGTGCTTTCAGCTTAAACTGTATAGGTACGTTTGTACTATCCCCTAAAAATTAAAACTCGGTCATTGGAACTTTTAATTTGTTTTTAAATGAATTATAACTGGTTAATCAGGAAAAATACACACCAAAATGTCGTAAAAAAATTATTGAATAAATTTTGTTCATTTTAAAATTGATTGGTAAACAATTTTCGTTACAAAATAGATTAAAAAGTGAATAAAAAAAATTTTTATAGATGTATGATGTTGTTAACAAGATTGCTCTCAAACGTCACAAATTATTAACCTAATTCTGTTTTTTAATCGATTTTTATTGATCATTTCCAGAGATAATTTGAAAATTATGGCTCAATAATTATTTGTTTAAATATAAATAAAGGATTCTTATCTATTTGCGGGAAAATTCAAATAAGCTTTAAAAGTAAATTTTTTGAGGTCGATTTTAAATTGTTACATTATTATTACCTTTATTAAATAAAGCTTTTCAATTGCATATCCTGATTAATTTAATTTCAGAATATAATTAGTATCAATAATTATTTGAAATGGTAAAATTAGTGTGAAATTAACTAAATTTCATTGTTATTATACGGAGATTTTCAATTCAAAGCTTTCATTGGTAAAATGATGAAATTTCCACGAATTCTTGCTGGTAATTTATAAACATTTTTATATTATTGACATTTTAGCGCTTTAATTGCTACAGAAAAAAAAATAAATTAACGATCTAAAAATATTTTAGTCGCTAAAAATTTGTTTTGGACTAAAAAAAGCCCTTTTTTGAAATTAAAAAAATTTTCTTAAGCAAAAATATTATTTTTGTTAGAGTAAAATTTCCATTAATAATCAGAAATACCAAAAACATTTGTAACATCACAGTTAAAAATCATAATTATCATTTAAATTTTTAATTAAGTAATTAAAAATTTTTTTTTATGTTCTCTCAAATATTTATCCTAGTTGTCCATTACACTGACTCGTTAAACTATACAAATAGTATAATTATTCTCATAAATAATTATTTTTATTATTCTCATAAATAATTATTTTTATTATAAAAACCAAGAGTTTTTAAACCTTCAAACAAATAGCTTTTTGGATTAAAAGTACTTAACAACAAATTAAACAAGCATACACGAGATTATAAAATAAAAGATACAGTAAAAGATTATAACAACAACAGTAAAAAACTTTTTTACATTTTTCCGCTTTGGAGGTTTTCACTCTACAACACGGAAAAATCATTAAAATCGCTATAAATGTATTATATAAAATAACAGTGTGTGGTGTTATATGCGCAACTCTAATCCTTTTAAGAGTTTCGTTCGTTAAACCAGGGAATAAAATTATCAAGCAGCATATTTATAGAGATTATTTTTGGTCTTTAGAACTTAATGGTTACATAAATTCGGTACATCAAATTGATTTAGGTTTATTTATAATTTACAATCTTAATATAACAGTAAGCGGCTTTTTTAATCAAAATTGCTATATAACCCAGAAATAACTTATAAAGCTACCCTTGGGTCATAGTCATTACTAATCGTAAGACTTGGGTATAAGTCTTGAAGTAATGAACATAACATGAAACTTAGAAGTTATTATTCGAGTAATTCCGAACTCAGTCTTAAACTTATGTTCGCGTCTTAAAGTTAGTTCGAATAAATTGGCGGTTTATAAGCATTTAAAGTTTTTTGAAGAATTATTGATTGATTTGTTCACATTTTTTAATTATGTGTCTAGAGATAGAGCATTTTCAAATGCAGCCTAAATATTTATCATTGTAAATTGAATATTGGTAAGAATTATAAAAAAACCTTGAAAAGACACAACTCCAGGTCAAGACTTCTCCAACCATTTAAAATTTAACCCCAAAAACCCATTTTATCATATAAATACACTGGCCACGAAATTTTGCTTATTTCTCTTAATAATATTGATTATAATGGCGGGTATAAATAAAACATGTCAGCCATTTTTAAAAATTTCTCCTTTCAAGCAGTAGTACATACACAATAAATAAAAATAAAAATAATGGTAAGATTCACAAGCTAAAGGATAACTTTTTTTGTTCTTCCAGGTTCAAGCCTTGCAAGTGTCGTAGCAGGTGATACAAAGCCCGGTCGGTCATGGGATAAGCCTTCCTTTGACGATATTTCCCAAAAAAATGTGACGGCCATCGTGGGTCAAAGAGCAGCGCTCAGTTGTCACGTTAAAAATCCCGGGAATCGCACGGTGAGTTTTTCATTTTTTTTATCGATTAAACATTTATTTCTATGGAAGTTTTAATTAAAAATAAAATTCGGAATTGGAGTAGAAATAGGAAAAGTTGAATATTTTTTATCAAACAGAACTAATGGTTGCGGTATTAAATAAACTTTTGCGGGTACTCTGCACTTCTATGAGTAAAACGAAAATTACTCACAAGAGCAATGATATCAGGTGGCGCAATCGCACGCAAATGTTTAATTAACAGAAAAGCGATCGCTGAGAATCTCGCCGCTAATTGTATCTTGATGGTGGATGGTAGATGTAGATAAAATAAAAAGGGTTATTATGGAATAAAAAAATTAAAAACCGAGTGAGTATAATATAGTATAGTAGACCTAGTTAACCAGGTTGAGGACTGGGGATAAAAATTTTCAGCTAAAGGAAGAGAAGGACCGAAAATTGCAAAGAAATGAAAGTAACGAGGAGGGTTTAATGCTCTCTCCGGGATACGGCACCACGTGGTAGCCCTGCCTGTACTGTGATAGCGATAAGAGTGCCCCAGAGATTTGCATTTAATCGTCGCTCGGTTTTCCGCGGTCACCCCATCACCCTTACACATTCAAGACTTCGCTTACCAGCTATTCTCGCTCGCGAAATGGCCGATTTGGGCTTCCTGGGCTGTTCTGATTCTACGCGATATTGTATCATGTATATATGCTTACTAATTCACCAGTTTTTTGTGCTTTTAAACTCTATTATTATTATCGTTCATTAAAAAATTTTGAATTGCACAAAATTGACCGACTTTTTATTTTTTAATTCAATATTTCTATCAAATATTCTTGTAAAAAATTAAATTTTTCAATTCTTTAGTTAACAGAATTTAGTATTGACAACTTTATTTATATAATTGGACCTTAAATTTTTGATCATGCCAAAGAATAATTTTAAAAAATATGTCAATTTTTAGTGTAAAAAATTTAAAAGAAGATTGAAAATTTATTTTTTCACCTAAAATATGAAAGAAATTCTAAAAATCGCTAGACTTATGTTGACATATTTTATTAACAATTTTTTTTACAAAAAATCATTGGCTCAAATTTTGAGTTTAAAAATTAAATTTATAATAAAATAATTAAATTTGCCACGTACAATTCCATGAAGTGAACAGTAAACTTTTGTTAATTTTAATCAAAATAGCAAACAGTATTTTCAAAAAGGATGTTAGATCTAGAATAATTGATTCTTCGAATTCCGTTAGACAAACAATTTCATCCAAAGTACCCAACCCCGATCTCCAATGCTTAAAACAAGTAAATGTTCAAATATTTATCACATTACTTTCAATTGACTAGATTTTGATAAATTGAGCTGGTAGATTCAATCAAACATTATCGCTTCTTATTTAATATGTTCTTTATTTGATATTCAAATGTGATCGACTACTGAAAACTCAATGGCATAAAAACGAGTGAAAGTTGTCGGGTAAGAATAAGAATAAATAGAGCTGGAGATGGACGAGGGAGTGAATATGATTCGATATCGATATCAGCATGCAAGTGGTTTGTGAAAATGCAGTTATAAACTCGAGGGGATTCAGAGGTCGTTCGAAGATCGTTGACTGGACCAAATGAACCAGTCGAGCGTACTCAACCGTTCTAGTTATAGATATATGCATGGTATGAGTATTGAGTTAGGAACTCGTCAGTTATCCAGTCTACCAAGTGATTTGCGAAGACTTCAACGAGTTTATCTCTATCTGCCGGCATTATAAAATCCAGATGTCTTCAATTTGTATTGGACGCATTGAGAATCATTTAATTTTAATGAATTGATCGACAAATGAGTAAATTAAATAATGCGGTGGATTCAAAACTAAAAGGGTTTTCACAAATTTTTATCTTCAGTGGACCTGATGGTGCGAAATAAAAAAAGTAACTAGGTAAATGTTGAGTAAGATACTAATAATTAACGATTGACTGAAATTGGTGGTTAGAAAGATGATAGTGATGATTGTGTTGAACGGAATTGCCTCTAATGGATCCGTGGAGGGAATAACGGTGATGAATGAGAAGTGGAATTTCATGCTTGCAATCCGGGTTCCTATATATCATCTGTTCTGTTATGTAACTGGTGTAGTTGAGGCAGAGCAGGAATAGAAGGCATTGCAGCTGATGGAGATAGTGATAGTGATGGGATCCAGGAGGAGCGAATAAGAAGTTGTCGTAACATAAGCACTACGATATGAGCAGTATCTCAACTCTGTTGGTATGATATTCCGGTAAGCTCGCTAAGAATCTGTAAACTTAAACTATTTCCCGCTTTAGTATCTTGAGACTCTGACATGTACGCTCTCAAACACTCGGTCAAATTATTTCGCGATCCCTCCAGTATTTTAATTGTTTTCGATCCAGTTTACGAAGTTACTGCATTTTTTAGATTTTTAGTATCAAGCATCGGATTATTATTATTATCATTATCGTTATTATTATTATCATCATCATTGACTTTCACAAGAAAATATTTAAAATAGTCAGAAGCATGAATTCAGGTTAAGACTTTTATTATGATATCAAATTTTACGATTAAATATGATGCAAACGTTTACGACTGTCCTGCTGTACCAAATTTAATTATATAAATCCATTTTAAAATATTGTTAAAAATCTTCGAAAGATGGCGCATGATCGCTGAATTGTCTCCTTACAAGAGAGTTGACTTTTCAATTTTATGTATTATTAGTTCATATATGGCCTTATTTAAAAATTACCGGAACAAATAAATTACAATAGAGTTGATAGACGTTTTGTTCCCAATATTTAGTCAGCATTAAATAAAGTTACAGATATGAAATTTATCCCTCTAATCCGGATTGACTCCTTTGAAATATACGAAAAGATAAAAGTGGAAAAAGTTGTTAGTTTTTGCAAAAATACAAAAAAAAAAAAAACAAACACAAAAACGCAAAGAATAAAAGCCGCAGTACAAACAGACAACAGGACGTAAAATCATTTTTCATTTTTCGTCCTTTGGTACATTCAGCTCTTGGTGCAGTTAGCAACGGTTTCAGCCCTCGGAGCGTTTGTCTCTCATCCCCGTGCTGTCCCGGTGTCAGATCATAAATCCACCAGAAAAGTGTGTCATACATTTTTGCTTTTGAATCTCCTCCAATGTATCAGGGACATTTAGCATCGAAATTAAATATTCGTAAAACTAAAACAAACTGCCACTGAAATTCATTTTATTTTGAATAAAGTCACCTCTGTTTTATATTCTGTCCCGCAAATAAAAATTAAATGTTACTGTGGTGACAAGTGACTGATGACAGCAGAGTATACAGCAATCTAAAATCACATTTATACTTCGCAATTTCTTCTACTCACTGTTATTTGCTCTTTTCTGTTTAACGTTTCTTCGCTGCGCGTTCCTGTAATCTATTACAATGAAAATAGTCACAAGATATTATCACAAATTGTTTAAAATTAAGACAAAGCTAAGACATTAACTTTATTTTCATTTATTAGCTATCTCTTCTTTAACTTGAATCTCAACCTCGGCGACAATATCTGCCAGAAAATAAAATAAATTGAATTAGAACTGACGGAGATTGAAACAAATAAACCCAATAAAAATAACAGTTAAAGCTAAATATTAATAAAACTTCTCCAAGGGCCTTTTAAAACGACTGTTTAGATTTGTCTCCTATCGCGATTCAGATTACCTTTGAGACAATTGAATTTTTTGATCCGCTAGAAATTACAAACATCAAAAGATTAGGGGCTTTATTTTATGCTGCGATCAAATGCTTAGTTCGATTCTGTCTTCCATTATCTTTATGTTAGATACTTTGAGATTAAGGTAATAAGGCCTATATTTAGTTAAGAGATGCTTGCAATAAAAGAAAAACTATTAAAATAAATTTTTATGTTTACTATTACGTAAAAACATTTTTTTATAAAATATTAATTTTTACTACAAATAATAATTTAATTAGACATTTCAAGTGAAGTAATTTAGACGAAGAGTAGAGTCGCCCTCTTAAACGAAGTGATTAAAAAAAATTTACTTGATTCAAGAGAATAATTCTAGAGCCAAAAAAATAATTTCAGACAGCTTCATTCAGTCACATTCTTAATAATAATTATTATTATAAAAATAAGACTTATAACTAACTCATTACTATATGCTTAAGTCTATAAACATTTAAAAAAAATTTCGTATCATATAAACATTTTTTACCTTATAAAAATCCATTCCTCGAAACAATATTCGATACTACGGACTAATTTTGAGTTTTGGCATCTAAATAATGACGCATATTTCAACACTGTCAATTTCGTCGACTAATTTGTTAGCAAATTTCCAGAAATCTAACAAGCAGACCCCAAAATACTGCACTCTAGTGTAAAACCGCTTACAAAGGTCTCCCACGAGACCTTTTCGACGATAGTGCTTATGCTCTGCAAACCATAAATAACCATTATCCTTATCATTACTGAATCACTAAATCCTCAGAGTTATAATTTACAATAAATATACATCACAATTAGGCTTTAAAACCTTTCTAAAGAATTTCGCGAGTTTTTTTTTTTTTTTTTTTCAGAAATATCTTGAGCCACTTTGATGGAGCCCAACAATAATCGTGGGTAATCTTATTTCCGGGACGAGTAAGATAACGTACCATATCTAGTATCTCGGGAAGATCTTGTACTTACTTACATCACTATTACAACTATAACAACAACTGTTCGGATGGTTACTTTTAAAGTTTAGTACGAATGCATGCATAGCCGTGGATCTAAAGTTTTCTCGGAATATTCCAAGTTTCCATGGAGTCAAAGTTACCCAATTAGAGTTAATGTGAATATGGAATTGAGAAGCGGTGGGTGGTGGAAACAGTCCTCCTAGTTTAAGTTGTATGATGCTTTGCTGGGCTCGCTAGACCATAACATAGTGTTACTATGGAAACATTTAGAATTTTGTAATAATAACACCTTGTATATACTACACCATTGTGTATTATTGTTCGGTTATGCTAATTCTTGAATGCGTTTGTTATTTAATTAAATACCTACCGAATTAATTGTATTATTATCATTATTCAATTATTCCTATGTTTTATAGGATAAGTAGCGCAGAACCTTCTCTGTTATTAAAGACTTGTTAGCATAAAATGACAATGTTAGAGAAATTGATATCGTTTTATTGAATGGAGGTGAACATTTTTTTATTTCGGTGATGAAATTTTTTATTAGCTAATAAGTTGTCTCCCGAGTGATTATAATGAACCTAGATGAGCTTACAGGACAATTTTTAATTGTTTTGGTTGATATTATTCAATTTATAAATTTAATTTTTAAGTTTTCTTAATAATTTTTTAGTTACTATTTAAAATTATTCATATTGTACTATTTAATATTGGTATGAATGTATATTAATCAATCAAAACAATTAAAGATATATTAATCAATCAAAACAATTAAAAATTATCCTGTAGGCTTATGTAGGTTCATTATTTTGACTCGGACCACGCTAAAAAAAAACAGTATTATTTAGCAAATATTCTTAAAATAAAAATACCTATTTTTACGGTAAGGAAATTGATATAATCCTTACAAAAATGCCAATTTTAATTCTGGGACTAATACATTGAGAAAAAATAACAATCTTGTTACAAGAATTAAAATTTTTAGAAATTCTTAAAAATTTTTTTTTGAGCTGAAGATAATTTTTTTTTTTTAATCAAGTTTTTTTCAAACGGAAAAAAAATTTTTTTTTTCCTTAAAAGTAATTTTTTCTCTCATTGTGCTCCATGCTATTAATAGTTTAGCTATATATAGTTAATTGTTATGTAAAACACAGCTGCTTGTTTACAAATTATTTATCGTTAAAAAAATATGTCTTTCCATAGTTATCAAAATAATGGTTAATAATTATCAACAGTAATCTGTAACTCTTGTTTATTCATGGATAAAATACGATTTTTTTTTTTTTTTTGGGAAAAAAAATTAACTGGGAGAAAAATACTTTTATTTTTTTCTGTGCAAAAATTCATGAAAAATTTGCACATTAGAGAATAAAATAATCGTCATCAAACATGAATATTGAACCCTAATAATTTCAGGCCATAAATCATCAGCCCTATAATTAAATTCAATAGTTTAACAAGACACTTGTGCCTAATCCCAGTGAATCTATGTAAGCTGTTTGACATTAGCATGTGTAATATTGTCATCGAGCAAGGGGTGCCTTGTAGAAACGATCCCATACATATCTACTAGCAGGATCTTACCCATGAATTCCCATCGGCAATAAAGTCTTGCTCCCCTAGATCTATTTCATTTCCTTCCACATATCTATACATATACATATATTCTTGGGAGAACATCTAGTTCGGTAGCTCCAAGATCAAGTTCCTTAGTTCCTCAGATGACTACGGGCGTGATGACTCTCAGGACATCCAGGACGACAAGCATAATACTCTGTAGTGTCTTTCGACGGAGCTTGAAATATGAGGGATAGAAACTTGCGAGTTTATTGCTCCTGCATTCAAGTTCTCCGCGCCGACGCCCATTTCGATCTTCGACATTATTATTCTAGATTCGAATGAAACAACAGATTAACTTGAGTCGGGAGAAAGTTGATGATGAAACATTTTTATTGTCATTTATTATTTGAAGTTTGATTAAAAAGTTATTAAATATTCTACTGCAGGTTATTAATTTTATAGCGGTTGTGAAATTTGTACATAAAAGCTTCAGTGGATTCCTTCCAATACTTACTTTATGGTAATTTGATCGATGTGTACCCAGAAATAGTTCCTTTACACTCTATTTTCTAATTATTATTCAATAATTAGCCGGTTAAGTTACTAATCAGTTATTGAAAAATTTAATAAATATCATTAATTGGTAAACTAGTTACGGACATTGGTTCCAGAGAAATTATTTTGAATTTTCGAGGCTCTACTGTGATCAAACGTTACCCACACCATTAGTTGACGTCGAAAACTTGGTTACTGCTTAATTATTTAATGAGAAACTCTGCTATCTGAAAGTTCATATCAGTTTAACATTTGAGAGACTTAAAACGAAAGTTTTATCATTAAATGTTTGTAATTGGCTCATTGTTACATGTATTTTTATTCGTTTGATGTTAGTTAACTAGGAGAAAATTTTATGATGTGATTAATTTTCATACACTGTAAAAATGTTTAAAATTTTTTTAAATTCACTTCGAGAAAATTTTTATTTATATCATTAATAAACAAATCTGCGAAGATAATTCATTATTTTTTTTTTTAGTGATATAATTTTTTTCCTTACTTTGGTGTAAAAAATAAATTTTAATATTTAAAAAAAATTTCATCAATAATTTTTTTAATTTTTTTACAAGCTGCATTTTTTGATAAGTTATCTCTCAAATTATTTATTTGATAAAAAAATCCTCAAAATTTCCAAATGTCAATCAATTGCAGTAATATTAAAATAATTAATTTTATTTAATTAAACGTAGCAATGTCAATCATTTAGTATTTTTTGACTGATTTAAAATGTCAATTGATTTTGTTCCAATAGCTGAATCGTTCTATTGATGTAACATATATATATATTCTCTTATTAAATTTGAACAAAAAATTTTTTTCTGTGCAGGGCATTTCAAAAAAATCCTCTATTTATGCAAAAAAAAAAAAAAAACGGCGAATTAAAAATTTTCTTTTCATTTAAAAATTAATTCAATATTTATTATTCCTTAGAAAAATATTCACATGTCAGCTAAAATTCTCTAACGCGGCAAAAAACAAATATTTTTGGCTAATAGAGTCCTAAATTTCCATAAATTTATTTTGAGCGAAAGAAAATAAAATGTTCTATTAAAGCATGCAAGATAGTTGATAGTACAAATAAAAGTGATTTTTTTAGTAACCGGATAAATTTTTCCAAGCTAACGGTGTGTGGAACAAAAAATCACTGGCACAAATCCAGCGAAAAAATATCAAAATTTTGTCTTTTACTTCTTTAGCCTTATATATGTCTTCTTCGGTTTCCGGTTTCAGCAATAACTTTATCGTTTTCGCTTTTCGCATCTAGATGAGCTCCTGCAAGTTTTGGCAGTCTACTTCCTCCCAATAATTTGATACTGCGGTTGGCCACACACTGAGTTTCCCTTATCATCGACACTCGAGATTTTTTTCTGACTCACTTTCAATGAAAAATATCTTCCACATACGTTGTAATACAGTTAGACTTTATTGTTGTAACATAACCCGTTATCAGAAATCAAATTTGACGTTTTTAATCAAACTTAACTTCAATAAAATCTGTGTTAAAAATTTTCTATAACAATATTGACTGAATTCGTGGAACAATGCAGGATATTAAATTTGTTTTTGATAGTCAATTTTTACCATGTGTCATCGAAATATTTTTTTAGTCTAAAATTATAAAATAAATAAGTGGAAGGTACTTCAATATTTGTGAAAAAAATATTTGGTTTGAATCCGGGATCGAACGACAAATTTTCAACGCAGGTACATTTATGTCTTTATACTAAACATATGACTAAAAATGAATATTGAAATGCTTGCTTTATGACTACTGCGCATTCATACTCGACATTTTTCTCTTTTTTTTTTTTTTTTTTTTTTTTTTTTTTTTTATGTACATGCGCGCGTATGTTATTGGACGAATTCCAGTTGTAAACTAGTCGTGTCCATTGGATTTATTCATAATAGCTTCCAGAAGAATTAGTTTGATTGTTAGGTCGACAATTTTTTTGGCTTGATGAAATTTCAGCTTGATGATGTAAAAGCACGATATAAAATCAATTTCCATGAAAAAATTTTCTGACATGACCTAATATGTCCATGAATAGCCAATAGCCATAAAAAAATTTGATGTAGTCACATTTGGCCTTATAAAGTGTGAAATCTCCGTATTTTATTTGTGATATGACGATATCTCGATTTATAATTTTTTGACAGAAATTAGTCTTGAAAATTTCCAATAGATGGCGCATAATCGCTAAATTATCTCTTGTAAAGGAGAATTGAGTTTAATAATCTAAGTATACTTAGTTAATTATAAATTTATAATAAGTCAATAATTATAAATGATTGATTTATTACTCCTTATCCTTGACATATAAGATTCGCTATAATAAAGATATAAAAATCTCGAATTCACTGATGCATTATGAAAATATTATTATTATTATTATTATTATTATTATTATTATTATTATTGTAAGAATAATTTTTTTCATAGCTTTTGAAACATCAGTGAACTTCCCAGGATTCTTTATAAATGGATAAAACGATAAGAAGTGTAAAAAATAAAAACATAAAGATGACTTGATGCCTTTATGTCTATCTCGATATACGCATTTTCTCGTAGCTAAAGCGTCAGAAAACGATTCACTGAGATACGTGAAAGCTTTCGAGCGAAAAATACCCTGGGAATCACGTTGACAGGGAATATAGTTACGGAAAATAAAAAGATTGGAAAATAAAGAATGTATAGAATAAAAAGTGATAAAAAAATAACTGGTAAAGAAAACTGTTGCGAAAGATAGACTGAGTAACTGACAAAAGGAATGAAAAGAAAAAAAGTTACTAGAACAAGAGCAAAAAATAAGATCAAGTATGGGAAGAATTCCAGGTGTTTTGTAATATGGTAAATGGGACAAAGAAAAATGAATAAATAGAATTCCCATAAGAGATTTTTCTACATCAACTATTTTTACTGAGTCTGCCGAGTTTTTGCTGTTTGTAACTGAATCCTAAAGTTACAATTGTGTGTTATATTATACATAAGGAATATATGATACATATTTACATGTAAAATGGAAGTAATATGATAAGAATTTTTATGACTTGAGATGAAATTATAATTTTAAAGAAAATTTTTTTTAAATTGTCAGACACTGTCCAAAAATTTTTTGGAATTTTTAAAATATTTTAAGTAACAAAAAAAAAGATTAATCATACTTTTAAATATTATTTACACAGTATTTTTGAGTACTTTTTTAAAAAAATTGCAGTTAAATCGCGAATCGCTGAAGGTTCCTCAATTATTCTCTTTATTGCGGTAATTTTTTAATAAAATTTCTCTCCTTATAGTTACCAAAGAAATATTTCTCAAAATAAACTACCAAAAGCTCTTCCATAAAAAGCAAAAGGACCGAAAAATAAAAAGTACCGAGAATAATGGAATAGTAGGAAAAAGGGTATTGAAAGTGAGTAGGTCTTGAAGTTGGCTCAACGGTGCTTGAAATCCGTGGACATGAGACGTGAGTGTTGCTAAGGATTCCCGGACAAAGGAGCCTCCTCTGGTTCTGCCGGGTCATAAGGTGTCCTGGACACGTGTAACGTTTCGAATCCAACGAAATGAGACGGTCAATATTGCTCCGGGCTTTCGCGACGATTCACACCGATAAATAAATAGGTATAGTGTATGTATAGAGCTGTAGATGTATATGTAGTCAAGAGTTCTTGTCAAATAACCGGTACGACGTACAATGCACTTTCTTCGTTACAATTGTCGACAACGTGACCTGTCAATTTTCGCTCTAGAAGCCGAGGAAATTTTCTTCTGTCCTTTATTAAATTCCCGTTCTTCTTTGTGACCTTTTGGTCAATGATTATGATCTGGAACAATAAGTAAAATAATAGAAAGGAATTATCACGATTGTAAGCTATTTTTTAAGTTATTAACTATTGATTTTAGTATTAAATGGTACTATTATTGTATTCGCGGTAGATAAATTAAAACATCATAATTATTGATAATTTTGATACATATGGTTATATTTTTCAACACGTCAATAGTCCATGTATAATATTGCGGTTGTAATTATTGAGGTTAATATTCAAAGTACTATTGACTATGGTTATTACTGCAATACCGCAGAAATTAGGTTTGACAGTTTTATAAAAATTTATTTTTTCTATCGTTTAAAGTATTAATTAATTTATGTATGCAATAAATTATTATTGCGGAAGTAAATTAATTATTAAAGGCTTGATAAAATCTGAGAAAAAATAACAACTCATAAAAAAATTTTTGCCTACAAATTCTGAGCTTAGAAATGAAGACAAAAAATTCTGAAGCCAATTTTTAAATATAATAGAACATATAGCTAGCATCAAAAACGTAAAATTCTACAATAAAATTATAAATTTTTTAAAATATTAATTTAAAATATTTAAGTAAAATTATAATTTCCCCATTTGTTTTTATGCTCCCATTCATTACATATAAATAAAAATATTCTGAGCATAATCAGTTTTCAACTAATCTCCCATTAAAAGCTTTGAAATAATTAATCATAATTACCAAGATGAGATGTTTAAAAAAAAAAAAAAAATTAATTTTCTAAAAAGCTGACACTCATTATTTGTCTTCCATTGTAGTCCATGAGTGTTTAAAAGACTTACACAGAATTAACATTATTTTATTAACCAACAGAAAATATGAGTACTTTAATTATTTCCATAGAATATAGTGATTTTCACTAATCTTTGTGAAACAAATTTTATTTACTCAGGTGAGTGTAGTATTCGAAACAAAAAACATTTAAAATCACTGAAATATTAAACTGAATAAATGGAACACTAATGGATTCATACTTGATTAGCTTTCAAGTAATATTAATTTTACATCAACTAATGATACTCTAAATTTCTTATTATAACCGATTTTATCAAAAGTTAAAGCTAAAATCCTTTGAGTAGGCTTTAGTTTTTGTAAACCTATTATCCTATTAAATTATGGCAAATCTTATTACGTAGGTAACATTTGACTTCCGAAGTATTAAGTACATATTTAATAATCAAATTTACGTTATTAGTTAATATTACAGAGCTTCAAAAATTAATATACTTTTAAGAAGCACTTGAATATTTTAGACATCGTTTACGACTAATTAAAATTTCATGAAAATTATTATTATTATTATTGTTATTTTAGAAAAAAAGTACAAAAGAGTTATAGAGAGAATGTTACAATTATATAACTTTCCGATAAAACAAAATCAAGGGACAGTTTTCAGTTGTTTAATTGTTAGCAACGTCAAGAAACGATTGGTAGTTACTCAGAAAAGAAGAACACCAAAGAGAGCGTGTCGAGAGAAGAAGTAACGGAGAAATATCGTAGCAGTAGCAGTTTCCTTTTGACCCGGCCGTTTTGAACAACTAAACTGTATCTCCGCATGTGTATTTCCAGGACTTGTATATAGGACACCTAGAATTGCTCCAATTAACGGACGGAACGTGCTAGCCCGTTGTTCACTTGAGAGAACTGATTGCCTTGCCAACTGGACTATCGTTTGACCTCTTTCTTCTTCTAATTCTTTTTCTTATTCTCAGATGTATACATATAGATTTTATTTTTCTTTACATCACTTCGGTACTGCTGCTACTACTTCCCTCGACATGTTACGCTTCGGCTCCCCTAACCCATACCAATACTCCTTTATTTCCTGCTTCGTCAACTTCTGCTCCCAAAGTTACCCAACAAACTGCCTTACTATTAGTGGGTCAAATTAATCCGCAAACTAGAAAATTTCGGGAGTTACGGATTTTAGTTTTATGGAGATTAACAGAATTTTTTTTGAGATATTTACTCGCTGTGAAAAATCTTTTGCATGCTTTAAGGTAGTTGTCGTGGTTAAGGGATACCGTCAGAAAATTCTAAATTTTTGTATACTTATTGAAGACACAACGCTATAATTACTCTAAAAATTTGAAGTCGATTGACGACCTATTACCCAAGATAAATTCAATTAAAAATTGGATACTCAACATTGATTGCATACGTTCTCTGCAGTTCTGTACCAGTTTCTTAGTTATAAAAAAAAAAATAACTGTCAGAAACTTCCAAAAAACTAGCAGTCTTTTAATGTATTTGTTGTGAGTTTAAAAAAAAATAAAAAAAAATTTTTGACCGTCTAATTATTTTTGAATGACGGATTATTTTTTGAAACAAAAATATCAATATCTGCCTTTATTATAAAAAATTTTTCGTCATTGTAATTAATAAACAAATTAATAACTTTTCTTGAATTAAATTAAAATTACTTTGATATATTCCAATAATTATTTAAACGAAAAATAAATTTTAAAAAATTATCAAAATTAAATTTTTTGTCGTCAAAAATTTTTTCTTCAATAATACAATTTTTTATACCATAAAAAAAAAGAATTGATCACAATGCTCGTTCCTGAAACATTTTTTATCAATTTAAATAAAAATTTTTAACAGAATATCTATCCAATATAAAAAAGTACGAACTATACAATCACTAAGATTTTTTTTTTCATACTCATCTCGACAATTAGTATCCTCAACTTTTCCCTATAATTTATTCCCGCGAATTAAATTAAAACCAATCAAGCTCTGCACTTAGTAAAAGTATCAAATGTACATGGGTAAGAATAATCAAGGTTGATATAGCCGGTAATTATAATTAAATCTTTAAAAATCCACCGCGTCGAATATTCTGTTCAGAAATTTAAATACCAGAAAAACTATAATTGTAATAATAATAATGCCCATAACAATGACGATAGCAGTAAGAAAAAGTACAGAATAAAGACGAGAATGGGCAAGCAGTAGACTGCTAATTAGGCTGTACCGCGTTTCACGTGATGAATATTTGATTGGGATTTCACCGTCGAGCTTTTTGCTGTATAATACCCGTCTTCCATACCCGTCAAGGGTGAGGGCGAGGGTGAGACCGAACAGAAGCAGACAGATAATAAAGTAACAGTTACTTGATATTTTTTAACGAGAGTAAAGGAGATCCACGTTTTATTTCGACTTTTATTAAATTAAGAGAATTTTTTTTTATTTTTTGTTTCGTTCTCACGAAAAATTACGTCCAGCAAAGTCCGATACGAGTAACGGTGTATCGTGAATAAATTCCGGTAGTTCTTCTCTTGTGGAATTTCGTTATTAAAATTCTCGATAACTTCATTGTGAATAAGTTACGGTTTTGAATTAAATTCTTCTAGAAGTTTCGCGGTAAAAATATTATAACTTTATATATTTCTTTCATGCTCGACTCTACTCTGTAACAACGTTACAAAATCGAATCTAAAGTTATCAAATTTAATAATAGAAATGTACCTTCAAGCTACGGTAAAAAAATTATCGAAAATAAATTATCGGACCGTCAGTTATTGTGTTATTACTTTTTCATGAAGAAGTCGATCCCACGAACTAGATAGTCGGAATGTTGAACTGGATTTTTATTTTTATCAGCATTTAATATATATCTGTATTTCATTGCTTCGATATTCAATTTCAATTTAAATTTATCCTGTTTATGGATTTGTTTTTTAGCATCCGTATATAAACAAAGCAGAACGCGCAGAGCTCGATGTTTGCTGATAATAAAGTTGTAAATAAACTGTTGAGCGTGATTAAACAAAGAGTATTTGAAGTACGTGTAAATAGAACGAAGAGAGATATAAATTCGATACAGAAGTTGTCTTTATGCAGATCCAATTGGAAAAGTAAATAAATTTTGAGGCACAGATTTTTCACTGAAAAAAAAGTTATTTTTTTTTTAAACTGAGACACGGTTGTGTCTCGCACCATGTATGCGTCCATTAACCCTCTTTCATACGTGCTGAAGACGCTGACGCCATTACACGGGTTGTGGGGAGTCGCATTTACGCTTATTAGTTTCACAAGGTGGCTAAATGAATTTTAAGTGCACAAAGTATTATTTTATAAAATTTAAATTTGAAATATGGTATTTTTTAGAGCTTGAAAAATTTTTTAGTTTTAATAAAATTTATATTAACATTTTTATTCGACTAAAATAAATTTTATTTAGCTGAAACAAATTTTTATAAGCCAAATTATAGACAAATACTTCAAAAATTTTTTCTCAAATTTAAGTTTGAAATAATAATTATATTTTTTTTTAAAATTTGATTTTTGGAACATTGAACCAAGTTTTGAAGATTTTTTTTTTTTTTTAAATCTTGCTGATAAATTCTAACATAAGAAAAAAAAATAATAAATTATTAAAATTACTATTACGCTTAATTAAATAAAATTAATATATTACTAAAATTTACTTTTAAATAGAAATTTTTCAGATTTTTTTAAAAATAAATTATAAAAAAATTTATAAAAAAATGTTACTTGTAAGAATTAAAAAAAAATATTGAAGCAATTTTACTTAAATATTAAAATTTACTGGTAATCTTCGAATTTCGTAGTGTGAATAAATTGCAATCAAGCAATTTAAATAAATAAAAGTTAATATAAGTGGCAATTAACTCGAGCAAAAGAATAAAGACTGGTTATTCAAAGACTGAACTGACAATTGTCTTTTTACTGTGGACACAACATAAATAGAGGTGTAGTGTCAGAGGAAATGTAATATGTTTGCAAACAAGTCTAGTTTCCGTAGAACTTACTAATAACATTGTTAGACCACAATTCCGGATGACAACTAGTGCGCTTGTTAAAATAAACAGTGAGCATTTGTAGTCATCATAGAAACGTACTACCGTCTGACCGCATTGTTCCTAATGAAAATATTTGCCTTGTCCTCCGGGGATAAACGATAAAGGACAATTGGGTTTATTAAAGCTCGCTGCTGTTTATCTCTGATTGGCTATAATTAGTTTTACAAATTATTTTCATACCCGAATTTTTTTCTTACATTTTTTTTTCGAGGTTTAATCGGCTCATTTTGAGATCAAAAACTACTAAAAGAAACGACGTAATCTAATAAAATGATAGTTAAATGATATTATCGCGAAGAAAAAAAAACGATGGAAGAAAATGGAAAAAGCAACAAAGCCGCTTCCGAGAAAAAGAGAGTTCTTTATGGAAAAAAATTCTACTTTTCTTGATGGTCGACTAAGTCGATTTGCAATGGAAGTCCAAGGAAATGGTCAGTGATTCCGAATTGTCCGAGGCTTTATTATATGGAAGGCTTTGCTAAGGTAATGCCACTACACATGTATGTACATAAGGATTCGTTGCTTTTTCTTTTTTTTCTTCTAAGGAACAAGTTTTCAGTAATTCACAAAACTAATTTTAAATTACTGAAAGCTAAAGTACATGGAATTAATTTTTTTTTATAATTTATAATTGATTTTCCATAAATTTGATCTAGTTTAACATTAAATAGTAATTAATTAATTACCGCATTACGTTCCACGATCACAATAAATTAAAAGGTAATTTTTCTAGAAAATTTCTTAAGTAAAAAATATATAAATTATGTAATTTAGAATTACATAAATTGAATATAATTTTTATTCGATACAGAAATTTAATTTTCTTATTACAGTAATTAATAATTCATACAAACTATTTTTTTTTTTTTTTTACCGAAGTTATGTATCGAATTTTGCTACCGATTCGAATATATCAACATGTTTGATTTACAAAGTTTCTACTTTGAATGAAAACTTCTCGTTTATCAAAAAAACAATCAAATCAACGACTCAAAGTTATTCTAACTGAAATGATCAATCAAGTCCCAAAAAGCCACTAAGAACAATAAATAACCGACAGCTTGTTCATTTCATCGCTGTCAACACTAATTGGGTTTTCACAAATGAAAGAAGACCAACGAACAATAAATTATTCAAACGCTCCAATTCAACAACTCAACGCTCGAATAATTGCTAGCTCATCAATAATTAACACAACCAATAATAATAATATATTTATTAATTGATCGTAGGATCAAGTTCTCAAACAGTCAGAAATCAGATACAAAATAATATACAGAGTGTACAAAATCAATTTAATTGTAAAGCGAGCAGTATTGAGTAAAATGAGCAAAATATAAAGATAGAAACTTATTGAAAGTATTGAAAGGATGGTTTGTCAGAGTTAACTTCTCTACAATAAGAACAAAAACAAATTGCATTGTAATAAAATAAACTTCAATAATAACAATAAAAATAATAATAACGTTATAGATCTTTAAAAATGTCAATATTTCACAAGATAAAAGATAATTTCTTAATTATGTATGTAGAGATAGAACATTTTTGAATTCATCCTAAATATTTAGCATAATAAATTAACTCTCGGTGAGAATAAAATAAAACCTTGAAAAAGCACAAATTCAAGTCAAGACCTTTGCAATGACACTAAATTTCACTAAAAAAAACTGATTTGATCATATGACTATCCTGCAAGCAAAATTTTTCTCATTATATTAATAATATAGATAATATCAGCAAAATTACAGAATTGACATGCATATCAACGCCGGAAACAATTAACAAATCTCATTGCAATTGATGGGCCATCAAAATTACAATTGAAACTGACATATAGTTAACATTGAACTCAACATCATTCAAAATCAAATACCCCGTAGAACACGGCTTATAATAATCTACACATAAAGTATTTTAGTAAATCCTTCGGTGGAAACAAAATGGATGCAATAAATAATAGGATCAAATTCATCCATATATCTGAAAATTCCCAGCAGAATGAAATCCTTACTCGGTTGCACTTTTGTACATGTGTGTCTCGACAAATATTATATAGAACCGCAAAATTATTTTATGATTGATTGTGTTTTTTATATCCTTTGATACTTTGATTGAATTTTTATGAATTTTTTATGCCGTATCAATCGTTCTGGCAGTTAGTCGAGTCGCGGGTTATCCGCGATATTCCAGTTAATGTATTCAAATATGCGTCGCAAACGTGTCAGCCATAGCTGCCAGTTTTATGATATATCTCGGTACAATTTACCCTGAAATATATATACATACATGTCGAGTGTACATATGAAGCCAATATTGACTGCTATACAATATAGCCACAGCCTTAGCCTACACCAGTAAATTTTGATATTTCTATTGCGCGACATTACGAGCGCTCTCTAGCGAACGCGTCTGTGAAACTCATGTACTCTCAGTTATTCTATAGTAGATTTCCACCGACATTGTGATAATATTACGTAAACACATGAAATATTGTACGGTTTCAATGCAGGGCTATGCGAGTATCCAATTGTGGAAATAGTTGATGTTAATGTACGCTTACATGTATGTGTGCTTGTGTTTAAAGCAAACGGCAGATACGACCTCCAGGATATTCGCGAACTAGTTCTGCGTATTAACGTAATTCAAAAGCGAATGCTGGTGTCCCACACCGATTATACCCGTGTGAATTAGTGTATTTACCATTCGCTTCACTTAATTTCTTTGTTATCACTCAAAACTTTAGTGAAAGCTATTTTGTTTCGACGAGATTGTACTCGTTTACTTTTTAACGTTTTATTTTTCGTTTCTCTTCTATTCTGTTTTCTATTTTATTTTTTTTTTTACTCTAGCTTGTTTGTACAAGCACATTTCAATGAGATTTTAAGTGCTATATTTTTCAAGTGCGTAATACTTGGAAACTTAAATTCTGTTAGTAGTTATATTTATCCTTTTTATTTATTTGCCCTCGAGGACTTTTCGTTTACCAGTTAAATGTTTTTTCATTTTTCAGCTTTTCACGAGTTTCTCAATTGTTGAATTTTTTAATATCTAGTTATGTTTAATTATAAGTTGTAAACAGTTAGTTATAATGGAAGATAAAAAAAATTATTTTAAATATTATCTTTGAAGTTTTAATTTCAAAGCTGCAAGATTGTCGTCTTTAATAACTTCAGCGTGTACTCATTTAATTTTTAATGAACTTGTTAATTTTTTTTTTTTTTTTTTTTTTTTTTTTTTTTTTTTTAAGAACTTGAATGTGTTAACGGATAGAGTAAACCTGGAATTTTTTGTCGCAGAATAATTTTAAAATAAATATGAATTTTAATCTGAAAAATATCCGTTTTTACACAAATAAATTTCTATTTAGTTAAATAAATTTCTCAACAAATAAATTATTATAAAGATAATTTATTACATGCATCAAATTTTCATGATTTATCGAACCAAGGAAAAACATTATCTCAATTTTAAATTCTCTTCATCTGCATTTTTTAATTTTTAAGATTAAAAATCTTTTACACAGAAAATTTTTTACAATTTGTTATTATTATTACTAAATAAAAATTTAAATATTTCACTCTAAAATCAAACTCATCAAAAACTTATTAGATTTCATGAACCTCCGATGGTCTTATCATGTATGTCTGCGGTAGGATAGCAAGCGTGTCAAGTTGTCTGACGCAAACTAACACCCTCAGCTTCATCCACAGCATAGTCTTGGAAGCTGCTTCAGCAGGTTATACGCTCATGCTAAGACACGTCTAGTCTAGTCAAATCATTTAGTTGTACACTAGTTACTCGTACATTGTTACTTGTACTAGTATTAGTATCAGTGCGAATATCTTAGTACCTTTACTTATCGTTACTGTGAAAGCATGTAGTGGTAACAGTAACTTACAAGCATTCAGTCGACGTTTATAAACAAAGACAATCCCAACTTGTTAACAGTTACACCAGCTTACGGAAATCTTCAGATGCCTCACTAAAAGTGATTATCTCAATATTGCCTCCGCTCTACGACCAAATTGTACTGTAACATAATTTGCTTCCACTAAAATTTGAATTTACCTGTTAATAGTAACTTTCATTTAAATTCAACCTTTCTTTGGACTGTTTGCAATTAAATTTAACTGATAAAATGCAGTAGTAAAAGTAAACGCTACGTCAGACACTGTCGAGTTCAGAACAGAGTTATGTGAAGTCTATAAATTTTAAATTTTTATCTACAAGTAACATTTGTAATTGATGGGAAAAGAAAAATATCAAGTTTAAAAAAGTATTTGGAGTAAATTTGAAAAGTTTCCAGTGTCACAGACGAGACATTATAGTGGTCAAAGTACACCGAGTAAGAAACATTTATACGTAATGTCCACGCAATGTATATGCCAGTTTATGTGTGGGTGTAAGAAGATAGTACATAATGTCTGTAAGTTCGTAAGTTTAGCTAAAGGAGGTCACGAAAATATAGTGCTTGCGCTGAACTACGATTTCGCGTTTTCTGTATACGTAAAATTAGATTAAATTGCTCTATTGTAATGTGTTTGTGTTTGCATACGAAATTTCGTCCTCGAAAATTTAACCGCCTATACGTAACGATAAAATATTTTAGAGAGGAAGTAAATGTTTTATTGGTACGGTGAGCTCCATCGATTTTTAATTTTATTTATATGTATTTAGATATCTTATTTCACGAGTTAGTAAATTTGGGGATATTTGTGGTTGTAGTGAAACAACATTACGTCGAAAAATCGAATATAGTAAAATACGTTCTAATTGTTACAGTTTTTTATAATGAGTAACTTCAAGCTTTTCTGGTAACATTTTAATTATAATGTGGTTGAATTATAATTAATACTACATTTAACGTGCTCGCGTCTGAATATGAGTATGAAATTATATATATTTTTATGCTTATGATATATTTGATCACATTACGAATAAATTGGCTTCATATATATTTCATCTCAATTTTATTTTGAAAAAAATTTTTTTTTACTTTCTTTAAATTTTTCAGCTGTGAAATATAAAAAATTATTATAATATTGATAAAAACAAAAACAAAATAATAATAATTATAATGAAAAAAAGCTCCAAAAAAATTTACAAAGCAATAATTTTCTGTAGAATATCATATCATAAGCGGTAAACTGATCAGTCAATCAATTTCAATTCTTCTATAGAAATAGAAAACCGTAGAATCACTCGGGTATTTTTATCACCTTTCCTTCATTGTAGCACTAAATTTATCCATTTATTGGTTCTTTCTTTCCCTCATTTCCTTTCACCTCTCCACAATCTAGTTTAGTCTAGCCTGAAGTTCTCTAGCCCGCACAAACTCTGAAGGGAATAAATTAGCGCAAGAATAAAAAAAAGTATAAAAAGTATAAGCCAAATTGAACAAAGAGATCTGCGCAGTGACTAAGACACAAGTGACACTGCTCTCGAGACATGGCTGGATAATCTGAATATGATGGATGGGACCCTAAGGACTCACCAGGATTATTCAAGTCGGAAAAAAATGAAAATGGAGATGGGAATGGAAATGAACAATGAACAATGCGCCCTGATTTTTCTACAGCTATTTTAAACTCTTTCACATTCTTCTTGTGCAGCTAAGTCCACATATTCCTCTTTATCATACCACACGTCTACGCATTTCAATTGGTAGCAACTCTCGGGCTAATTTTACAACATTCATGCCTTCATATTCCCACTATTCATCTTAATATTTAATTCCACTGGCTCTGAGTTATTATTCAAATGTTCACCCACTGTAGGTGAAAGACCTACAAATTACGGCATTCTCATTTCATATTCACTTTTCGGATTTTATGTTGTTACTTACCTAGTTACACCACGTTTTTATTTTTATTCATCAAGGAAATTAAATGGGCATTGATCTGTAAAAAATTGACTGAATTTGTCGCAAAAGTTTTGACTATTTTTCCAAATTTAAAAATTCGTATTTTAAATCATCAAGATAAAATTTATAAAATTAGTGACGTAAAATGTCTTGTAATAGTTAAAAATTAAAATTCTAAATAAAATGTTTAAGTCCAGAGTTAAATAAGCCCCTAATTTTTTAGTGGTTACTTTTTATTTTTTGCTTAACAGCAGATACTCCACAAAAACATTCCACGTACACACCGCAGCGATTTATCTTAAAAAAAAAAAAATACATTTACGACGGCTACTATTTCAACAAAGAATTTATAAAAATAAGTAAATAAATATAAATAAATAAATAAATTATTTGAACTCGTAACAGTTTTAAAAGAGATAAAAGAAGCAGTAGATTTATAAAATCCCATTTATAGAGAAGTGTCTAATTCAAAAAATTTTGTTTCATACGTTATTGCATTTATCACGGAAACGTGTTTCGAGTTCGAGAGTTTTCCTTTACTGTACTTTGCTTTCCTGACGATGTTTCGCGTCGTGCCACTGCTTTTATTTCGCGGCTGTGGACACAGTTGGCGAGAGTCTGCGAAAAAATGACTCTACGTGGTAAAATATATCATAACTTTAGATGTTGTAAGTTTTAAAAAAATATATCTACGATTTTTTATTCAATTTCTTCTGGTTTATTTGACTGATCTTATTTATTGTCGCTATTTTTTTTGGCGACCTTTGAATTTATGAAACCTTTTATTTTGTAATGAAACAATAATAATAATAATAATAGTAATAACAACGGGGCGAATAGCCTTATCCTTAAAATTAAGAGTTTATACACGGCTATAGTGAAAAATTAAATTTTTATGTCAATAAAATTTGGGATTTTAATATAAAAATTGGTTATTTGGTCATATATAATTTTTTCATAAAAATTAGTGTTAAAAAATTCTGACAGGTGGCGCATAGTTGCTAAATTATCTCCTTAGAAGAGATTTAACCCGGAGATATTGAGTTATAAATTGAAAATTATATTTTTGACACTTCTAAGGAGCTAATCCATGTTTGGTTTTTAGATTAATAAGTTACCGAACGAATTTTCGTCAATTAAAGCTGTTAATTTTATAAAAACAATTATTCTTTTATTCTTATGCATAGCCCAATATTGCCATACATGACTAGATCATATATGAACGTATTCTAAAATTTTATCAAGGTTTTAATGTTATAATAATAATAACAACCATGAAATTATACTATTTATTATTATTTTTATTGTTGTGTAATAATACCTAGCATATAAAATGGGAATAAAGGGATTGGATGCCGAGTAATGTTAAATTTTCCAATAGCTTGTGAGTTATCGGAAATTAAATTCGAATACGGATAAACCAATTTAATACGATAATCTACAGCGTTCGCGAATTACGTAAATTATATTAGTTTACAAATCTAATAATAAATAATGTAACAATAAATTTACTCTTTTTATTATTAATTCAATTTCTCTCAAAAAGTTAAATTTTACAAAATTTTAAGTAAAATTATTAGATTTATTTTTCGAATAAAAATTTTATACATGACGAAATAATTTCTACAGAGATAGAGAATTCTCCTCGAGGTTATTTTTATCATTTTATCAGCTCTTCAATGCAATTTTCCTACCTGAAAAATATCTATATATGTGTAATTTTATTTTTTTTTAATCATTACCCGCATCGTACTCTAATCTCAAGCTGTCTGGTATAGTCGCAGATTACTGAATAGCGTAGACGTGTAATTTGCAAGTGCGGAACACACACCTGCCTATCGTAGCCTTGCGTTAAATCAATGCCAAGTCAGCCGCTACTAGAGCCACTGAATGGAAATGGCTTGCTGGGGTGGATTTACTCGTTTCTAACACCTTCACTACTTTCAGCTACTACTTTGCTTCGAGTGTCAGCCCGACGTAGAATATCTGGAACCTCATCAAACATATATATCTACTACATTATATATTATATATTACATATCATATATGTGTATATGTGTACGGTGCGAAAGCCGGAATAAGCAGATATCGAGAGATTTATAGAGTGACTAAAAATTACAATATAAATATTATATATTACGGTTGAGTAGAAACACCACTTTATAGTCAGACATAAGTTTCTTTATTTCTGTGTCCATTTTATTACGCACTTTTTATTACGTGGTCGATAATGTGTCGTTAAGATTTTTTTTAATACAGCGTAATTTTTTTTTAACTTTAAAATTATAGAGGGAGAATCCTTTATAAATTTTTTTAATTAAATTTTTATTCATATTTCAAAAATTTAATTTGAGAATTAAAAAAAAAAAATTGATGCAATTTTTTTAAATATTAAAATTTATTCGTTAAATTAAATTATAAAAAAAAACATTACATCAATTTTTTTGTCTCTTTTTTATTTATATTAATTGTCTATGAAATTTTTACATATTTGCTATTTATTTTTATTCAATAAAAAAATTAAATTATTCACTCCGAGGAATTTTTTTTTTTAATAATATAAAAAAATTCTCGGAGTAAATTTTATTCTGAAAGAACTAATTAAAAATCAACTACTATTCATTAGAACTTTGAACGGTGTACTAGCAAAAATCGATAAGCGTCAGAGTCCTAATTATTTATAGTACTGAAACTTTAAACGCGATTTTATCGAAAGTGTAATATCAAAAACTGCTCATGCTGTAACTCTAAAAGTTATTGATCAATTTGGCTAGAATTTCGTTCTGCTTTAGTATATATCATTATCGGAGGAATGTACCAAAAGTTTTAAAGATTCCGTACAAATAAACTACTTTATAGAATGATAAAATGTCAAAGAAAATAGTACTAAATTTAAACTTTATATTTAATGAGCTTATTTTATTATTTTATCATCTTAAAGGTTCATCCTTGCCATGCATGTCATTAATTGAAAACAATTAATTTTTGTAAAAAGAGCAAAAAGTCTAACATTTTCAGAGTTTGCGTATTTGATAAAAATTTTTTTTCTTCTGAAAATTTAAATCAAAATATGTTGAAATGAAAAAAAAAAAAAAGAAAAAACATTTATAGAAAATAATTTCTCTTTTATTACTTTTGAAGAATAGAAAATTATTTTAGCATAAATTATTTGAGATTATAATGCAAATGAATTAACAATGGGGCAAAAAATAGATCCCTAATTAGAGCCGCGTTATTCAATTGCGCAAAATTTTTGATTTAGTGAAATAAAATTAAGCTGTTGTAATTCAAATGAGTATCTATCATTGCAATCAAGTTAATTGGGTACTATTTCAAGTTGAATTTATTTTAATTCATGACGGACGATAGTGGTAATGAGAAAACCAAGATTAAACCTCAATACAACCCGACTGAAACTATTGTATTTATTAAACGTTGGTACACAGTTCTAAGGTCACTTTAAAACTTGAAAATATCATTAATATTTCATTGTTGTTGAAATATTCAGCGATACAAAAATGACAAGCACAATAATTTATTGAAATATGCCATGAAATATATAATAATAAAAATAAAGAATATTCCATGATATGAAACAGATGTAGAATAGAGAGAAAACCAGAAGACTGGTTAATATAAAATATGTATGAGGAGACAAGTGAGGTCATAAAGGTCTCAGTATTCTTGTAATGATAAAGCCAGACATGAGAGGAAACTTCAAACCAAACAACAATTCTAAATATGTTATGAGAAAAACTAGTCACAATAAGTTGTCACAGTTTTGTGAACCACTCAAGTTTACTGGACTGTATAAATTTTTCACGTTGATGCTGAGTATTATTTATTGGCTGCTTTCAGAATTGAAGAAGAAAGCAGGTCAATTTATTTGGGATTGACCGTGCGAGATAACAATGTTCTTGTCGTCTATAATTTTATAATTAGAGGTTGTTTATGTTGAGAGTTTATCAAAGCGACTGAGACATAATAATGTTTCATACAATGAATGTTTCAATTTCAAATTCGTACAATAGACATCGTAATTTGTTAGCTTAAGTCTGAGTACGTGGGTTAACTAATTTATAACTTTATAAAACGTTGATTTATAAGCGAGTTCTATTTGGTCAGGGTTAAAGGTATATTTTAATTAATACAAATACTGACAATAAGTCAAATCTATTGTTGCGTTTTGTTGTTCATTAACGCGCAAATTACTTTTAAAATACAAAGGATTGTTCATAATTGTTAATTTATTTTTTATCTTATGGTACATGGTACAAAAAAAAAATATTCATTACATTTAAAAATAAATTTAAAAAATTAACAAAACTTAACATTTAATCATGATTTTGTAAAATGCTCTATTAAATTTACTAATTAAATTTTCTACAAAAAAATTGTACAGTTTTTCTGTCACTTGAAGCGTTCCACAGAAAAAAGCAAAAAAAAATTATTTCGTAGAAATTTGACTTGTATTTAGTAAAAAAAAAACATTAATTGACATCAATCAGCTGTAAGTACTGTCAAAAAGAGTTTTATTATCTGCAAGTCTATTGCAGGAGCTTAAATAAAAAAACTTGAAGTATCAAAAAAGAAGAATCGAAATTAAAAGCTCAAATTTTTAGAGAATTTTTTGTTTTCTGTGTTTATAAAAATAATTTTCTACAGAAGCGAAGAAAAAAAAATTTTTTTGATAGAAATTTTCACGGGAAGTTCAAGAGAGTGTGCTCGATTTAGAGATTCTCCGATAATTCTTTTCCTTGAGAACCATTAAGTATAAAAGTTATACCATTATTGTGTTGTTAAGTTCCATTACATGACAATTACAAGAAGCGCTATTCAAATTCCATTCACCTTAATTTAAACTTTGTACTCTGTAGTCACTATTATGATTATGAAGTGAAGCAACATTAAATATAATAATATCCTGGCAGTCACCGTGAGGTAAAAATGAAGAGGATGAATTATTTTTCTGACAAAATTAATGACAATAAGCGAGAAACGACGAACTGATGATGATGGAGCGTGAATTTTTAAAGCTTAAATTACATCTGGTCAAGAATTTCCGCGGCAATGCTTTTAAACTAAAACTAAAAAATTTAATCTGATGTACAAGATGACATCTTACAACAAAGAAACTTGTAAGCGTATAAAACTCCTTTTTTTCATTCAATTCTGCTGTTTGTTACTTTAAAACTTTTCCAATTTTTTATTCAAAGTGAAAAAATAATTTATTGAATAATAATAATAATACTGATGATAATAATAATAATAATCGTCCCGAAAAAAGTTTAAATTTAACACTTTAACGATAAAGATCTAACATTATTTCCAAACGTACGATGAAATCATTTTTCTTGTCGATAAATTCGAGTGCATCGAAAGCTTCTAAGAATAAAATAAATTTTTCTTTTCTCGTAAATAAAAAATCTAACTCCAGTACCATAAATTTTAAGGTTCTTCGCCGTTACTACAATTGTACTATAACTTTAACAGAAATTATTTCCGCTTACGATCCATGGTTTTATATATAAAACACGTATAAGATAAAAAGATAGTGAAATATAACGAAATAGCCACGAATAGTTTTATCACAAATTTTCTATTACGCTTCTTTATTGCTTGAGTATTTTTTTATAATTCTGGTTTTATTGTCGGGTCATGGCAAATTTTTACAAAAAAATTTGGTAAATCCAAGTCCGCATGCCTCAATCGCTTACGTTTTACGCAATCAATACTAATTTTAATTTTTTAATATTTTTAGGTCAAATTTCAACAGAAAAAAAATAATTATCTACTGTGCACCATAAGAATAAATTGAAAAAAAATTTTGACCAGTTAATTACAGATAAATCCCAAGAAATTAATTTTATTTACAATTCAATTTTGAAGTTCGTTCAAAGTTTATCGGTTAAAATATTTTTTATCGATCCAAAAATTATTTTTTCATCAATCAGTGTGATTGATTTTTCTTTTATAAAAATCTCAAGCTTAATTAAAACCTAAAATTGAGTTGTTAAAAAATCTAAACGATTTTTCGATTTAAAATCGACCAAAAATTTAACCACACACTTAACTTCAAAACAAAAAAAAAAGCCTTGACATTTGAATTAAAATAAAAGGAGCTTGCAAGACCTCAATCTTTGAATAAAGTAATTTATGCTAAAATTTACAAAAGTAATTGTTCTTTGAAGAATTAACTTGGATGCATCCTTCCATCAGAGACAACTCGTGTCTTTAATTTTCCATCTTTATTTTCCGTTTGTTCCTTTTCAGCGAGTTACTTTGAGCATCAAAATGAATACACTTAGAATTTTAGCGTAGCTACCTCTCGTCCTCTTCTTCTTCTTCTTCTTCTTCTTCTGAGGTAACTTTAACATCCTTGTGCCCTCCCTCTGCTTCCTTTCAATTACTCAGTCGAGTGCCACTACCGTCAATTGATTTAAGAGCTGACGCTCCGCCGTGAGCAGATCTGGAGGGAAAGTGTCAAAGGAGGAACAGACAGTCATGGGGATTAAAGCTTGACAGTTTTGCTATAAAAATACTCCTGGGGTTTGACATAACAATGAATGTTGCTGGAGATAAAAACCGCATAAGAAAAAAAAACCTAAAAAAACAAACGGAATAAAATAAAAGATAAGAAATACGAGTCGTGTATAGATATAGACACAGACGCAGATCGAGATGGAGATGGAAAACTAGTTGGGGCTGAGACTGTAGTCTTTTACTCGGTTTTCAAGGATTAAAATAAATCCTAATCTACGGAAGATCGTAAAGTCAGGAACTGTTGAAAAAGCTTCGTTTCAACACACTTGTGAAGAAATTTCTTACTCTGCTCACACTTGCATCACTACTATTGCTGTTACTACCATTACTATCACTATTACTGTTACTGTTACTGTTACTGTTACTTGTACTTATTTTACTACTATTAGGCTACTATCTTATTTTCCTTCAGATCTTCTGATAGTAAAAAGAGATGAGAGAAAATAGTTGGATTTAAACTTTCAAAGACTGAATATTATCTTTATGTTGACTTTAGATCGTCGTTACTTTTTTGTACTTACAAATGATAAATGTAAACGTAAATTTTAAAAGGAAAATAATACTTTTAAAGAAAATATTTTCTTCTACAAAAAAAAATTCTTTTTTTTTATAATATTCAGTTTGAATTTTTTTATACTTGAACAAAAAAAATTAAGATAATTTCCTTCAGTTGAAAATAATTTTGTTTTTCATTAAAAATTTTATAAAACACAAATCGAGAAAAAAATTATTTATATAATTGGTCAAAAAAAAAATTTCGATTTTTATTATAATTAAAATAAAAAATAATATATTCTAGATATAGAATTATGTTGAATAATAATTCTAATACACTAAAATATATGTCATTTATATGTTCTTAACTTTTGTAAGTCATGAATATGATACAAATAAAAACTATTAATTAATTTATCGTAAAAAAAAATCTCGGTGAGGTAAATCGTTTTTTTTAATGAACAAAAAATAATAAAATAGTTATTATTGGTTTAAATATTACAAAATGCGCACTTGGTGAATTAAAAATTAATCGAGGCAGATTTCTTCATCGGCGTACGTTAAAATAATTGCTATAACAAGAAATACACATTTAACAAAAAATTAATTTAAATTTAAGGAAAAATTGTTAGATTATTTTGAAAAATGAAAAATTGTCCTTTTTCCAAATTTTATTTCAAAGCTTCTTCACTGATTTATTTATTCAATAATAATTATGTACCGAGCATCAATCTGTCAATATTCAGGGTCATGTTCGGTAAACATCAGGGTCAAAATGAAAGTTGTCTGTGTATTGTAGCCGGTTAGTTGCGGTTAAGTACTAAATAAACAACTTCCTTCTCTATAAGTAACTGTAGCGCAAACTTACCTTGTATATCTTTAGTTCAAAGCACATACATTATATGTTTGCATATAAAATTTAAACTTCAAGTGCGAGCCTCTAGATGCCTGGCATGCAAACAACCAATTTCGCCGTACATTAATATTGATATTAATACAAATTTGTTCCTGAAGATGTTTGAGTATGGAGCATCAATTAATAATTTATTCTTTTGAGTTTTATTAAATCAATAGTTTTTATATTTGCCGCTCACATTATTGTACTTTATAACATACGATATATTTGATGTAGCTAAATATACGTATTCAGTGCTGCACTAATTTAATAGCTGTAATCCTTTCGCATAGACTTTGAGCGATAGTATGTCAATGATTATGATTATTATTAATCATAAGAGTAACGTATGTAAATTGACTAAAATAACGTTGGGAGTAAATAGAGGTCCCGAGTTAGCGAATAAATTGATGCTCTATAATCTACTCTATAATATGGAAAAAAATATATATATATATATAAATTTATACTGAGATAAATGTATGACTATACAGCTAATATTATGCTACATTAACTTTTCCACGGATCGTTTCATTCGACCTTTAATTTATCCAATCGTTCGTTTCATCTTTACACTTGTGTGAACAGTGATTAACCAGCAAAATCCTCTGCTTCAATACGTGATACTTTATATTATCATAATTATATATTATAACTATAAATGATAATAATAATTTCCAAGAATTTATTATTATAATTATTGCTAGCAACCTTGCAGTCACTATGTGACTGCCGTGACTTTTGAACTATGAATAAATAAAATTTGGCTTTGTTAAATAATGAATTTTGTTAAATTGCACTGTACTTTTTTAACTATTGACGTTTTTAAATATATAAACTCATCTCAATGTTACACTTATCAAAAGCTTTCATTTGAGTACCCACATGCATTTTGATATATTTTTCATATATACATGTATATAATATATATAAATATATGAATAATTGATGTGGGTACTTAAATGAAAGGTCTTGATGAGTCTAACATCGAGATGAGCTTATTTTAAAAATGTCACTAGTTCACAAGATACAGGGTCATTTCTTAATTATGTAGCCAGAGATAGAGCATTTTCGAATACAGCCTAAATAATTATCATAATAAATTGACTATTGGTTAGAATGATATGGTCACAAAATTTAGCTTATTCTCTTAATAATATAAATTATTATTATTATTTTTTTTTTTATTTTTATTTTTATAAAACATGCTAAAAAATGAATAAAGAGAAAGTAATGTTTTTTTTTTCACTTACATTGTACAAATGAAATACGAGAATAATTTATTGCATGTTCGCAAAACACTCCTCAACCGTAAAAAATATTTTACCATACAAGAGACAAGGGAAAGATTGATTTTTGGAGAAAAAAAAAAAAAAAAAAGAAAAATCAGAAACATATAAACGTGACGTGAGATAAAGTACAAACAACAAATAAATGACAAAAATTCTGCATAAATAAATACATATGAACAGAAATCGAAAAAAGTTTTAATTATTTTCCAATAGAAAAATAATTCATGCATTTTTATTTATAAATATATCTATACATTAATTTACGTATCAATAATAATTTATAATATCCTATATTTTTATCAGTAATTTTCCGACTGAAAAACAATTCAGAGCTTTTTTGGAGCATTTATTCAACTTCCAGCATTTAACGCTAAAACATTTATCATACATACAAATTAAAACCTATCCTTATTCTCAGAAACATTTGTAATAAAACAGAGATGAGATAACGACCATTAATTAAATCAACAAAAGCAAGTGTGAAATGATAACTTGAAAAGCATTTTGGTTATGGTTATGCTGGAAAATGTGAACGGAATCATTACCAGGCGCATAAAAAAGAAAATGACTTTCAAGCACAGTCATCATCATTAATGATTCCAAGCTCTTGTGGTAGGTTTTACATCTATCGTATATGTCGAGTTTTAGATCGAGAATTCGTCTCGACAAAACTGTCATAAACACGGGTAAAGACTGCACTAGTGACTGGTGTGAGTTTATTGTTATACGTACATACTCCTATCGTCTATATCTGGGGATCGTAGAAGTGACAACGATCCCTCATCATCGTAAAATGTATTTGGTGTACCACTGCATATTATCTGTGTACTTTGTCCCTTCATACATGTACTATCTACTACTATACCATGTACGACATATTTAGGCTCTTATAAAGCAAGCTTCAAACGCATAAAAAGAGAATGAGGGAAAATGAGGAGGAATACACATAACACAGCAGAAGTTTGTTCAAATGCGCAAGTGAAGGGATAGATATCTACTGTCTACTGTTGTGATAGAGAGTTGGAGGAAATAGGGGCCGTAAATGGTGACACGGAGGAGTAAAAGAGATGTTATGGGTATAGATACATCACATGTGCGACGCAGTTTTATCTTCAGGTTGGAAATATTCCGGTTATACATCCATTGTCTAGAATATAACGCATGTAGAAGAAGACGGAACTGATTCGACGCTCAATGATTGTTCGTCCAACCCTTAGACAACCTTTTTTTTTTTCTTTTAACACTTTTATTATTTTCTGTTTTACCTTTTTATCATTTTCTATGCCTGCTTTCAATCATCGCACGATTCTGTTATACGAGAATAATAAAACGGTGATTTCGAGTTCAACATACTGTTCCATTTTATAGCAGATGGAGATGAAGGTATAATACAAGTATTTGGATCAGTATCTAGAGCTCCATGCAAAAGAGAGATAGATCATTGTATATTTGATTGGTGATTTTTCAACCGGAAGCGCAGATTTTTCGAGTACCAAGATAATTGGATTTATTCGACGGCGCTTAATTGATCAATTCCGCGTTTTATTAATCCGGTGAACGGGATAATTATTGCCGGGCACAAAAAATTAAGAGGATTCGAGAGCTAGAGACCCGTTTTTTTTTTTTTTTTTTTTTTTTTTTTTTTTTTTTTTTTTTTTTTTTTTTTTCAATTGTTCACTTAATGAGCTTATTGAGGTCTTGCTTTGAAAACTTTTATTTTTACTTGTGATAATTGTCATTGTTAACGTGGTGAATTGGATCAGATTTTTATGTCAGGTTTTTATGAATTATTTAGTTGGGGAAAGCTAATAAGAGAAAAAATTGATGGGTAATATTATTTTTAAAAGACTTTTTATTGACGTTTTAATAAAATTGAAGCAAATGATTTTGACATTTGAAAAAAAATATTAAATTTCAGTAAATTTATGCGGTATTCTTTATTATTTTAATGAAATATTGTAATAAATTTGAGAGTATTAAATTTTAATGAAAATTTCTGAGATAATGATTTAAAATATCAAACTTTTTTACATTTTATTTTAATTTAACAACTATAAAAATAAATTATTCAAAGTAAAAATTTCATTGATATATGAAACTATTGAACGTGATAAACTAATAATTACTAACGAATGTATCTCATTAAAAATCGCAAAAATAATATTATTAACAATAATAGAATATTTCATGAAAATAAATATTGAGAGTATTAATGAAACATTAAATTGTCCAGCTGATGAAGAATTAAATAGTGATAATAAGAACGGGGTAATTCACAAGCTCCGAGAGTCTAACAACGAAACTTACTGAGGGATTTGACGCTTGAGAGCTAGCACAAGAGAATATTCAACGTATATAGGTATAGATACATAGCAACATAAATAGGCTAAGAATCTATGTAAGACGGGTATGATTGTACGTAATTGAAACTACTGGTAAAACGATTTTACCCTCGGTGATCCTTTGTAAGCCTTGGCGTATCGGAGAAATTATTGAATGAATACGGTGACATCGTTCAGTAATAATACCCTCAAGCAGTTATGTGTCTTAGTTAGATCCTAAGAACGTAAAGGGCGACGCTGAGATATGTCCCATAGAATGTGGTAATTGCCACGACCTGGGTTCCCTTTATTACGTCGTAAACTATTCTGTAAATCGATTTATTCTCACTATTACGTTTTCTCTTTAATATATATTTATATTTAAACATATAAATTCGAAATATTTAATTAAATTATTTTTTTTAGTATTAATAAAAATATTAATAACAACAATAATGTCAAAGACTAAATCTCAGTTAAATTTTTTAGGGAACTCATTTTAATCTTTGCTTCTTTCTCTTTTCCCCAGTATAAAATTATATATGTATTCATTCGTACACTTAGTGAAATATAGGTGACTTTTTTGTACGACAATGATGTAAAAGGTAATTTATCATTCGCATGAACGGTCTGACAGTTCCATCTGTTAATTTTTTTCCGTCTTATTTTCTTTTATTAAAATATGAAAGAGGCTTTTGATTAGTTGGAATCAAATATTCATTTCAAATCCTCCTATTTCTGTAATATTCCATACTTTACTTTCATAAAATAAATTAAATTTGTGTAAATTCTATCGAATAATGCAATCAAAGTGCAGGGTAAATTTAGTTGTTAATAACGTTAATGAAGAGAGAAAGAGAGAGAGAGATAGATCAAGTGTATAGAATAAAGTAATTCGAGAGAATTTGAATAAACGTAAAAGTATAACTAAAAATATTGAGTTTTATTTAATGATAAAAAAAATTTTTCATTTACTCGAGCTTTTTGTGCTTTTATGCTTTATAAAAATAAAAATTTATCAAATCTCAGTATTTGGCAACGCATAAAAATCTGTGATATTTAAAAACTAAATTGCCATGCTACAAAACTTTTGTAAAATATTTGAGCGTATTTGTGTATTGAAATATTTTATACTTTATACATGTTTAATAACAGCCATCATTCACTCAATGAAGCGAAAAATTTTCAATAATAAAATATTCAAAAGGTTGTACAAATTTTTTAATTTTGCAATTAGTGTTTTAAACGTCAAAATAAATATAACTGATTGCTATCGTAAATTTTGTTATAAAAAAAAAAAATAAAATTGTCGAGCAGAGTAATGTCCTCGTAAAATAACGAAAAAACAATTGTCCTATAATTAAAGGTCACTGCTCCGGTATTTTATCAGCCGATATTTCTGCGTTCGGCAGTGAAATTTGATAATTTATAAAACGATATTTTAGTATAAATACCAGCTAAATGTTCGACATGATTCATTTACTGTACAAAACTAAATAAATTATTACATTTTATAATTAACAATTATTGAGCTCCAGAGGTTAAGAAATTACAGAACACTCCAGTGCAATCAGGCCAACCAATTAGCGTTAGTTTTGGGTAAATGAACGTTTAAAAACTGACCCTGGTTATAAAATTATCGGTACCAGTGAACAAACACTTTATTTGTCATTTTAAAATATACACCCTAATAAAATAAATTGCTCAATTAGCTGGATATTTTATAAATAATAAAAAGGCGCTTTCATTCCGCTGCAACGGCTTGATTAGCCTTATAAATTCACGCT
Source organism: Cotesia vestalis (assembly GCA_000956155.1). Taxonomy (NCBI): domain Eukaryota; kingdom Metazoa; phylum Arthropoda; class Insecta; order Hymenoptera; family Braconidae; genus Cotesia; species Cotesia vestalis. The sequence goes on from JZSA01001085.1 coordinate 79,653, forward strand.
AAGAACCAACCAGCTGATAAAGTTAATCATCACGAGTTACGGCCTCGGCTATAAGACTTTACCCGTTGATACTTAAGTATCCATTAATCTTTTAATTTTTTTAAAAATCATCCCTCTGCATTCGCGTCCAGCAAAACCTTTTAGCCGACAAAATTAAAAATGCTTCTTTATTTTTTTTTTTTTTTAATTACCTTCAATAACGAAATGAGTAGGCCTTAATAGTTTTAATAAATAACGAGTGGTGAAAGTTTACAAAAATGAAGATTCTTTGTACACTTCATAAGAATGAGTATACAGATGTTTGGATATTAATAGCAGGCTTAGTATGAGACAGTAGTTAAAAAAAAAAAAAAAAAAAAAAAATAATAATAATAATAAAGAAAATAAAAGCACGGTCTGGCGCTTTGCGAGACAAGACAAGGGAGAAGCAAAGACAGTCGAGAGTGGAGTTAGAGAGCGCAATACAAGGGTGGTCTAAAGAGGCGTTCGTCGGTTTAAATTAAGGGGGGCTTCTGCAGAAAGAAAATAGATAAGAGAAATAGTAAGAGTTGGAGGAGAAAAGGAAGGAGCAGAGAGGAAGATGAAAGGACGAGGGAGAGGGAGTGAGACTGGCGAGCTGCCAAACGTCCTGCCCTACGAAAATCCCGACAACTAATAATAAAACGAGTCTCCTGCTCCCACTCTGGTACTCTATTGTAAATTCACAACGATTTAGTTTAACGACCTGGCCAACGGTGTGAAGAGAATTAAAAATATCTAAAGTACCCCCTGGTGGATTGTTTAGTGTGGCTATTGTTTCGTTGACATTATTTCTGTAATAAAACCACTGTTTTTACTGATACCATTCAGTAATAGTCACTCTTTATTTTTTTTTTTTTGGTGTAATAAATTTTTGATATCTCGTTCGTGGTTATTCTGTTTGACCTTTTTAATGCTGTTGATTTTTTTTTGTAGTTAAATTTTAAGGCTAGTTTATAAGTTAAACTGTTGATTTTTACAAGGTCTATTTCATGAATGTTTTTGATAAAATAAAAATATCTAATTTAATTAACAATTTTATGTGTAAATCAATATTATATTAGCGACCTTGCGGTCACTATGGAACTGTATTTTACCCTAAAAAAAGATGTAGTTAAATATTTTATAAAACTATCACAATAAGGCTTTATTTTTTATGATGAGCGGGTAATTTCGATCTATTTTAACATAATTAAATATTTAATACTGTAATTCAACATTTGACAAGGTATTTTTCTAATGTGACCATATTAGAAAATTTAGTGTATCCATATATGGCCTGACATCAAAATTGGCCATAAATGGACTTATTAGAATACATATGGCCTAAGATGACCGTCTATGCCCATGTAAATTTTTTTTAACCAAATTAGTATTGAAAATATCCGACAGATGACGAATGATCGCTGAATCTTCTCATCAACTTCGAAATGAGTTTTCAATTAATTAAACATGTCAATTAACGTAGAAATTTCACAAAAAAAAATTTACAGTAATTTATCATTTTTTTACTTCATACATAAATTTATTGAGTATAATTTTATTATTTAAGTAAGTATGCTAAACCCATGTTACTCAGAAAATTAAACAGATAATTTTGTTTTTTCTTAAAAAATTTATTTGGTATAACAGAAATTAAAAATAATCCAAAAAAACTATTTTTGTCATCCAAAAAAAGTGTAATTTGATTGAATCTTAAGAATTGACTGTATTTGACGTTTTCTAAAAAAATATAAATTCCTGAAAAATAATATTTTTTTAAAATGTCTGTCCCGAGTAACTTTTGTGACGAGACTAGTTCTAATACAATTACATGGCACACATAACTTGAAATGTCTTGAGTGTCACGTACCGCGGAAGTTATAACGCATTAATGTACCTCATAAAACAATGTACAAAAGTTTATATTATCTTCTCTATTATATCCACGGAACTGTACCACTTCTCTAATAAAACGGTACACCAGACATCTCTCGGATCTCGGACTTTCGAAAGACTTTTATTTTTGTTTTTATCACTTTCCATTCATAATTTATAATAAGTAATAAACTTTTACTTTAAATCTATTAATGAAAATCTTATAGAAATTTTATATGAATTTTTGATGCAAAAATAAACACCGTAAATTCTCACCCTAAAAATAAAAAATTTGTAAATGTTAAGAATTTTTTTAATAACAATAATAAATTTTTTATTATTTTTAAATCTGATTTTTACCAGACGACAAAATTATTATTGCTTTCTAAAGTAATTTAATTTTTTTGACAATAAAAAATGAAGAAACTTTTCTGTTTGTGATTTTGACATACATGTGAAATTGCCACTGGCAGAGACAGCTGAGGAATTCCTCGTATGTTGAACAGTACAAGTGCTATTGCAGTTCAGTAGACAGCAAAGTGCACTACACACACTCCAAGAAAAATTCCAATGAAGGATATTGACACTCGAGACATTTTATTTATTTATCAACTGTACGTTTTCTCTCTTTTTTATTTTTTTCCTGGAATAAAACGAATTCGTTTTGTCACCGAGAAACTTGAGTATTTAGTTTTTGCTGTGAAACTCGAGTTTTATTAAGTAACAATGTCTATAAATAAACATTTTTTTTAGAGGATGTACACATACTTTAAAGACAACTAGAAAAATATATTTGACAAAGTATATAGCAGTTTTATTTGATTAGCATCGTTAATAGTACATTACACTGCAAATCCAAGTATTTTAAAAGTGATTACACATGGGTATTTAACAAAGCGAAAATTTTAATGATCACTTTAATGACCATATCAGGTCATGTTTGAAAATATAGTCATGTATGTTCTTGATATGGCCGATTTTTATCCTCATATCTGGACTTGTCAAAAATAACCGTAATTTATGGAATAAATAACATAAATCGATCTTGAACATATCTATTTATGACTGACCTGGATAAATTAACAAGTGGCTGTCTGCAATTATAATTAATAAATCTGTTTGCAAACGTCAATGCATTTGATATTCTTGGATAAAAATTGAAATAATGACGCTTTTTATAATTTATCGTGACCTTAATTATTTTATTGATCATAACGATATTTATGAAATTAAACAAAAGTATTCAATTTGACTTCTGCCCTTATATTAATTCTGTATCACTCGTGTGATGAAATCTTTCACTCGTATTTAACAATAATACAATACCAATTCTCTTCTATACTATAAAACGGCGTATATTATAAATACAAGCTCGAATCCTACACTTGAATATTTCTACTGCCGTAACCACCAAGTACCACTTGTACCATATATGTACATTCGGATATATGTCTGCATATACATATATATACAGCTGAACCGAATTATCACAAGGTAGAATGTGAGACGAGTGTACGATAATTAATCCACTTCGTCGTGGATAAATACCCTGCGGCTTAAACACGAGAGCTCACTGCTGCTATTATTCTACAGCTCGCACTCTACACTCAGTTCCCATATGTATACACATATCTATATATTTATACATGTATATATGGAACTATTTCTCCGAGTTGAACGAAATCGTTGCCTATTTATTTAATACACGCGTGTGGGTACTGAAGCTGATGCATACTACTTCTCTCATATGTAATAAATGCAGTATTTAATTTTCTTCTTATGTTTAATTTTAATTACTCGTATACATTTGTACAGATTAATTATCAATTAAAAATCCGAGAAAATTAAATATCTAGTTTATTAAAAAAAATTAATTATTTACACTTTCACTAATAAAAAAATTTTTTAGAGTTGTAAATTAATTTATTAAAAAATTTTTCAATCCATTAATTAATTTTTTTATTAACAAGAATTATCAGTATTTCAATTAATCACTTTTTGATCTTCAAATAAATTTTTGTCTACAGAAAATGACATTTTAAGTTTTTATGTCTTGTAAAATGGACCAACAAGGTAACCAGACTTGTTTGGGTTACCACAGAAAAATAAATGGGCATGAGTACAGTTAAATATAAAGTTTTAGTTAGCAGTTTAGAGTAAGGACTTAGAAGAGAACACAGTTTAGTTTAATGGGCCTCGGTTAGCGACGTCTTTTTATCTCGCAACAAATATATATTGTCTAGAATCCACAATGAGGAGAGTTTTCAGTGTACACTTTGTTTTTGTTTCAAGTCCTCATAATAAATGTTTAAATCCTTATGTCTTGAAAAATAAATTTTGTAATTATTTGCTTCAAATATTACCGCGTAGTCTGACTAAAAATTCGTTTATCCAGGGGAAATATTGTTGATCTAATTCTTATGAGATTTTAAGCAAAGCAAATTTTTTGGAATAATTTTAAGGATTTAAATTCAGCGTTTGAAATATTTTATTTTAACAGTTAAAATAATTATAATTGAGAAGAAAAAATCAAATTATTAATTAATTTTGTAGCTCTAAATTTATGAAAGAATAATTTAAAAATTTTGTACACTAGTCTAAAATTTATTTTAGGAGTCATTTGATTTAAGAAAATATTTTTGATCTGAAAAAATTATTTTGAAAGAGCACAATTAAATTCGACATCGAAAAATTTCATTTTCTTTTCAGAATTTTACATTTTTTATTTTAAAATAAGTTTCTTCATTAAAAATGCCAAAAATAAATTTAATTCTCAAGTTTTTATTATTTTTTTTTTCTTTATAATTATCTTAACATTTGTGACAAAAAAAAAATTATAAACTAAAAATAAAAAGATATAATTCTCATGAATTATATTAAAAATTTAGTAACAAATCCAAAACTGTTTTGCCAGAATTCTAGACAAGTACTGCTCCGAATATTAAACGTCTGTATTGACAGTAGAGAAGGGTTTGGTTCTGGATTCTAGCAGTCTTACCAAAGAGTAGTAGGTATGCACGGCGACTGGACGCAATAAGTAGGGTAGAGCGCAGAGAGATAGAAGAAGTAGAAATAGAAATAAAAATAAAACGGTGGTAAAAAGCGAGAGAGATTACTGTTAAATGTGGAGGATACTGCGGGCAGCGAACTGAGGGCCCAAGAGCGAGAGAGACGTGTACAGAAAAGAAGAAAAAAAGGAGAAAACTACCGTCACGATTCTAACGCGATTCAGTCTACCTTGCACGTAGCACTTATTGGCCGAATGCCGAGTGCACGCAATCGCCAGATTTATGGACCCCTCAATACGGACCGGGTGAGGGTGGCGGCTCTACTGTACCACTGCGGCTACTGTACCGAGAGGGAGTCCAATAGAAATAGAAAATAGGAGAGAGAGAGAGAGGGAATGAGAGCGACGATTTGCCTGAGGAATATCAAAGAGGAAACAATGCCACTGGGCTGCGGTTAAAAATTGTCGAATGCTTTAAAATGCTTCGGGATATATAAAAGTTAATAAAAGTAAAAGAAGTTAAAAGAGGACTGAGTCGGGGCTCAAAACTAGGATACTACCAGTCTACTGGGTGGAAACTTATTTATTGGTGGCTTTCCACGCCGTACTTGATTTACCGTCTGCTCTGTGGCATAAATATTCAGTTATTTTTATCGAATAATTATCATGAAAATAATTTTTCTTGATCCCCTACCCGAAAATACGCACTTTCTGGCAGCTCTTCGCTCCAGAAAGTACGATTTTTGTGGCTTACTTGAATTACAGCGCGCTCTGGCGGACTACGTTTTTTTTCTGGCTCGCTAGTACAATAGCTATATTCACAAGTATGCTGTTTACTATATTCATTCGCTTGTCAAACTTTTGGAGGTTGTGAAAGTGCGAAAGTGTTAATGGCCAGTTGTGCTAATAATATTGATATGGATGATTCATCATCTGATGATTCCTTGGACGAGGAGGAGGTTTTGAGGAATTTTGATCAAGAAGCTCAAGAAATTGTCCGCACCAAGACAATTTATTAATTTATGTGTTTTTTATTCTCAATTTTTCATTTCAGGATTTAATGATCGTGCAACTAATTGTAAATTATTGATGATATATTTTTTTAAGCCCGCCCCGACCAGCAAAACCTCGGCTTCGCCTCGGCATCTATATCCCACGCGCCAGAAAATCCAACTTTCTGGCCTAGGGTCGTAATATACTATTTACACGTACACAATAAAGAATTTCACGTCATTCCATCAAAAAATCTTGTGTTAAAAATTTTTGTATTAAATATTTAACACTTCCATGTGTAAATTTAACATTTATTGTGTTAAATTAACATAAAAAAGTGTTAAATTAGCACAAAAAAGTGTTAAATATTTAACACAAAAATTTTTAACACAAAATTTTTTGACGCATTGACACAAAATTTTTTACTGTGTAATTTATTTTCCAAAGTAAAACACAGTAAATGCAAGAGGTATAAAAATAATTTCTTAACGTTTACTAAGAATTTCAATCCATAATTATATTATACATTCTATCCGATAAACATAGCTTTAATAATCAAAATCAATCTTTATTATCATAACAAAGTCACAAGCACAAGGTTTGATGTAAATTTTAATCTCAATGCGTCCAAGATTAATTGTATGTAAATCTAAACAGATTATTCCGATAATATTGAATATTTACGTTACTCTATTTATAAATATCTTTCTTAAAAATAGATGACTCATTATTTATTCACATTGATGATTACATGTTTATGATAATAATAATAAAATTTAAGTGTCTTAGAAATGTCATGGGGTCATGAGAGAATTATCGTGGTCTATTGAACCTCAGTGACCTTAGTTATATAGCTCGGTACTAATCGAAACTTCGTTTGGTACATCGCCCCCATTGACATCAACGTTGCAGTCATAGTAGACAATGTACTCGTCGTTGTAACTGACTAGTCTCCTGATACACCGTCTAATCGGTGTGATTAAGTCAATTCAGTCACTACCTACGAACATTATTACCTAATGAATCATTATTCACATCACTGTCACTATTAAATGGGATATTCAAATGTAAATACCCCGTTTATGCTTTGTGTAAAAGTCAAAAAAAAAAAAAAAAAAAAATAAAAAGCGGAGAGTAAAAAAATAAAGTGAAATAAAATAACGTAATAATAATAAAAACGGCAATAAAATACATAAAAGACGTATGTTGTCGTGGAAGTGTACGAATTGGAAAATATTCAAAGAAGGAAAATTTAGTTTTCATCCCCATAAATTCGTTTCGAAGGTTTTCTTTGAGTGTTCTTCTCTCATGTGTACATGTGTGTTGTAAATATATGTACGTACATTTATATACACATATGCAAATAAAGTAAACCGTGAATAAATAAATTGGAGTGCTCCCTTTTCCCGATTAGACGCAGGTCTGTATTTTATTCGGTTACTCAACGCTTTTCATCACTTGGCTGTAAAATTTGGATTAAACTCCCTTATTCTCCAGTAAGAAGATGCTGCAACAGCAGTAAGCAGGAGCACTGGAAGCGGAGCCAGGAGCGTCTTATTTTTCCACCGCGGATAAATTAAAGGAAAATTGAGATCCAGTGTAACCCGCCGAGCCAAATGGGTACCGGGTATGGAAAGCAAGACGGAAAGCGCATTTTCAGAATCTTTAGAGTTGACCTAAGCAGAAAATAACAAATTTAAACTCTGCTTTATTCGTAAGATTATAAAATTCACCATCTCCGTGGCCCTAGATTTCCCCAACCAGCTCTTTCGATCCGAATGGTTTATTCACAGAAAGTCTAATCGCTGTGTTATGCTTACTTGCATTCCGTTCAATCAGACAAGATGATATGCTTTGTTACTTTTTCTTGGAATTTTCTTTTAGTTACCCAGAGAGAATAATTGTTATTCAAATAAGAATTTTTCGGCCTAAAAAATTTTTTAAATTTATTATTTGAATTTATTTCTTGATAAAATAAATTAAAATAAAATTATCATCTGTTAAAAAAATTGTGAAATGCATACTTAGACATTTTTAGAATTAATTTAACTTTTTTTTATCATTTTTATAACAAATAAAATTTTATACTTAAAAAAAATACATCGAAATTTTTTTTTTTTCATTTTCTAAAAGTATTGATATTTGATTAATTTTCTCTATAACTAATATTTAGATTAATATTTCTCTATAATAATTTATTTGTCAAGAAATCTTCAAAATTGCCATATAAAAGTTTATTTAAGTAATATCAAAATAATTAATTTTATTTTATTAAATGCATTAATGTTAATAAATTATTATTTTTCACTTTTCACGTTAAAATTTATCAATAAAAATTAAAAAATAAAAACTAAGAATTTCTTTAAATTTTTACTACAAACAAGATCAAAGTTAAACATTTCAAGTGTGTAGCAGAGCACACAGACAGAAATTTTTAATAAAAGTTAAACTAGATCTTAAAAAAAAAAAAATATTAAAAATTTTTCTTCTTACTGTTTTACAAAAAACTTCTTTCACAAAAATAAATTACAAAAATCCAAAAAATGCTTTTACACAATTCACCTCAAATATAATAAATTTAAAAAGTTGTATTCATTTTTATCTAATAGTATATATACTTCACTGAGAATTTTTCATTAGATCCCTAAAGCCCGTGTATAAGTGAAAAGTGAAGTAGTTTTGTATGGGATGTCTGACGTTGAGTCGGTAAGAATGACAGTGAAAGACACGAGGGATAATACTTGAGCTGTGGTCAGACGTCAGACAAAAGACTGTCTGACTATTACCGCACCACTACTACTTACTACTTCTGCTGTTCTTTTTATGTTTTTCAGAGAAGAAGCGAACGAATAGTTTGTTGGTCTGAGATTCTATAAGTATTACCTTGAAATCCTCAGCTTATGAAATCACCCGAAGGCTCACCTTGAGACTCGAAAAAAAATCACCCAAGTTTAATTTCATTTTTTATTTTTTTATCTTTGTTTTACGAATTCTCTAAAAATATTAAAAATCCCATGAAAAAATTTATAAACTGTAATTTTTTCTTTCTCGAGACAATTTTTTATTTTTATAAAAAATCTTTTGTGATTACAAAAATTTTTTTTTTTTTTTTAATTATAAAAATATTTTTTTCTAATAAAAAAATCAAATTTTTAAATAAGAAATTTGAAAATTTACTAATAAAGAGGTCAAGTCAATTTTTTTATACGCTTCAGTATGATTTAAAACTAATTTAGATTTTCCAAACTTTTTTTACATTTAATACATTGAATTTACGTTTTAAATGTCCGCTTCACAATTTAAGTTGTAACTTTACTAATTCTTTCCGTGTTAATTAATAAATATTTATAAATAAATAAATGAAAAAATAAATATTAAAACTAAAAGAGTACCAACACTAATGAATGTTTAAATTGTTGTTGAGCTAAAAAAGGTTCTCAAGTTGTTAAACGTATGTTGAAAGTGTTTGAGGATTTTCTCACTCGTTAATTACCCCCATAGTAAGACTCCCAAGTTGTGTCGTTTTCCCAGTACAGATACTTTTTATTTTATTTTCTCTAGTGGCTCTGTTTCTTATTCGTCTCCTCTCTATTTTATTTTTTATTGCTTCCTCTGGCACTTAAAACATTTCCTTGAGTTTAACGAGTCTGGAAGAAGTGGACAGACAAGACGGAAATGTTTTCTGGTTTTCTTTTCTTACTTTTTTTATAATTCATTTTAAATTTTTTCTTATTTTTTAAGTTCTTTCTTAAATAAAGAACTAATTAAAATACTTATTTATAATATTCGTTCTTTTTGTTTTAGTTCATCTTTTAGATATATTTCATTTTAATTTAATTTTTAAAGTAATAAATTTATTTCAATTTACTCTATTTGCTTTTACCCGGTTAAATATTCATTGAAATTAATGCTAAATAAATAAGCGGACCTTTATTTTCAGGGTGGGTGAGAGGGAAATAAAACTAAAAAAAATAAAAACATTGACAGCGAAATTCGATAGAGCAACACCGAACGTGTACGCTTGAGGACATAAGCGAGAACGCGAGTAGTACTATTAAAATGTAAATTTGAAATACAATTTCCGTCTTTTAACATCCGGGTTGTTTTAAAGGGACGTACTTCTTGTAACCAGATTTTATCCCATTTATACTATCACTATGACAAACAAGTCACCAATTGTTTAATCGATACCGAGAAAAAATTTTTTTTTATATTTAAATCAATTAATTTACTTTGAAGCTTTTAAAAATAAAAAAAATGATTATTTTTTTATTTATTTAACGAGTAAAGAAATACACTAATTTTGAGTATTATTATCTCGCGAAAAGAAAACTAGAAAATAAAATTAAAATTTTACTGTTAATAATTATAAAATTAATTTTATGAATGAAAATTTTCTCGTAAATGGAATAAATATAAATATCTATATTAAGATGATAAAAAAAAAATTTTTTTTCTTTTCATTTAAATCGGTTTTTGTAGACGTGAATAAAAATTATCTTTAAAACTCAGCTGTATATACTTACATACATATTAAGAAGCAAAAAAAATTCTTAGAAAGTTAAATTGCTGCTAAAACTTCAAAATTTTACTTGTCTACCTATTTTTAAAGCTTGATAACTTCGCGTTACTAATGTCAAAAGGGCGCATCTCAACATCTACGCCCTTTTGGCTCGATAACAAAAAGTTATAACACCAGTAAAAATAATGACTTTTCAACTCATTTTATTCAAAAAGAATATGGATTTAAATAAAAAAAAAAAAAAATAAATAAATCAAAATAACAGTAACATTCTATTTGAAGAAAAATGTATTTGACTCAATAACAGGGCAGAAATTATTTTGATGTTTCTTTAAATCGTGATTAGATCGATTTTATAGAGCACAAAAATGAATAATTTAAGCTATTAATTAATTTTTTTATTAAAATAAAATTTTGGCTTCTTGTTAATATTCGAAAGCTAATAATTTTTAAATCTCCAAAAGTACTTTTTAAGATAATTAAATTAAAAAAAAATATAATTTTATTAAATAAAAAAATATTATTTGTTTCAGATATCCTGGATGAGAATGAAAGACATCCACATTCTGACGTCCTCGTTAGTGACGTACACAGGAGACGGAAGATTTTCAGTAAAGCACCCAGAGGGAAGCGACGAGTGGCGACTAATAATCGACTATGTCCAGCCTAGGGACGCTGGGCTCTACGAGTGCCAAGTCAACACTGAGCCCAAACTTAAGATGGCCTTTGCGCTGAGGGTCGAAGGTAAATACGTCTCTTATTTTATTTTATTCCGATAAAT